>JAXQQM020072307.1:0-87016 GCA_034641835.2 Pinus albicaulis
TGAAAAGGGAAAAGGGTTTTTAGCAAGGGGAAGGGATTTTCAAAGGGGAAAAGGGTTTTTAGCAAGGGGAAAGGGTTAGAAATATATTTTTGATAAGGGATAAGCAAAATGATGCTTCTATAACTTTTGAATAGTATTCTACCTACCCTTTTATTCTTGCTAACATTTTTTCCTTTCCTTTATTGGGTGCATTTGAGCTTGCTGACCCTTTTATTTTATTTTGATAAGAAAACTAACTTAATTCTAACCTTATATCTTCGAATGGCTCAAATTAAACTTATGAGCTCATTTTTATTCTCTACCTAACTACTGATCTGCCAAGATTAAATGGTTTGGTAAAATCTTTATTCACTAACTACCATAACATAAAGTTTAAAGGCATTAATGATCAATATTAGATTGCATGATCATCATGAATTGTGGCATTTTGAACAATCTGCACACAATTTATTTTGCAAAAGTAAAGTAAACTAAGAGTAGTGGCATTTGAATGTGCAACACTTTCAGAAATTATTTTTTCTTCTTTTTATGGGGTTCATATTTTATTTATTTTTTATATTTATTCTTTTGGTCCTTTGATTATTCTTTTAGGACATACCCTCTTTTCATTTTTTAATATGGAAAACATTTGCATAAATGCAAAGGTATGTACAATATTACAAGACTTAAAATAACCAATTCAAAATTATGATCCCTATTATTATAGGACCCTAACACTTCTCACCAAATCGAACTGAGAAATTTCATTGTCTCCCTCTCCATATGAACTCGGCCCTTTCTTGAAATTCGCAATACACTCTGGAACTCACATTGGAAGCCTCTAGAAATTCCTATTAACAATTTGGCAGCCTTTGGAAATTCGCACTACCCTTCCTAGAAATTCGTACTTCCACTGGAAACTCAATTTTTCCATCCCAGAAATTTGCACTACCTATAGGAATTTGATTTGGAAATTCACATTGTTAAACTAGAAAACTCGAACTAAAAAATTTGGCCTTTTTATGTCACTCAGAAACTAGAAACCTCTGTGAAGAATAAAATTTGACATTTTTCTTCTCAATCACTACTACTAAAACCCTCCTTGGTGTCTCTGAAAAAATCCCCCACTCAATGTGTCTCCAAATTTTTCCATCGGTTCCCTTTACAATATTGCATTCACAAATGAATGGCCGCGATTAGAAGTAAATTTGATCCAATCAATGACTAAAATAATCTTAGGAACCTTCCATAAGATTCTAGAGGTAAATTAGTCTTTTTTTTATTTTTGTAAGATTGTTAGGACCTTTATTTTTCGTTAACTTCAAAAAAGGAAAGTTACATTCATATCCAAATGGTTAGGTGGCCTCAACTTTCCTAGAGCAAAACTAGATATGTTGGCCACCTAACGGTATGATAATCCATCCAAAAACAAAATGTGATAAGTCTAATCATCCTTTCCAAGTAATTCTAATTGTCCTTGTACTGCCTAGAATCTAAGTAATTGTAAACATAATTATAAACATATTGAAAATTATAAGACTGTTGCATACAATAAAAGGTAAAACAGAGGGACTGACACCAAGTTAATCATCATCCGCAGACTAGACAGGAGCAGGGTCCTTTGCACTAGAGTCAAGGTGGTTAGTTTTAGGGATACATGGGATGTTCTACTTAATATGGTTGAGGCGCCCATTCTGCTTCTGAAGTTGAAACTGGATTTCCTGAAATTCCTTGCTATGATCTAGAAAACCATGAGTAGCCATGGCCACACCAAATGGAATCTTGTCTAAGGATTTGGCTAGGAGGCTCTTCATCAACAAAAACAAGTGAAGTGTTTGTTTGAACTGATATGCTTTGCCCAAGGAGTGCCTAGGATCGAGCACTATATTTTTCTAGTCATCCACATCAGTTTTTAGAATCCTTGCTTTCTTGATCCAATGGATCAGTAAAATGCTAAAAATTCAAAGTGTTTAAAAGTGCTTGAATCGGTGCCAAAACGAATATCTCATCGCCCTGAATAAAACACAACTCGAATTGCTCAAAACAGATATCGTATGCTCCTGATATCGCATTCTAACTGTTTTCCTATACATCTAAAAAAAAATTATAGTTGGGTTGCAAGTACGACCAATCAACATTCTGTACGCAGACTAGGCAGTTTACTTGACAGGCTAATTGTGTATCTTTGGCCAATGTTTCTTCACCAAGTGTCTCATTGTAATTGGTCAAATTTTGGTGCATTGTGATTGGTTATTGGTTCATTGAGTTGTTCTAATGGTGGAGGGCCACGTGGGCCAATGGATGGCTACCACTTGCCCTGCTGACTGTGTATTAAAAAAAAATTATCGATCGAACTGACCTCTAAGCTAATCGAACATAGGACCTGCAGTGGAGCAACAAGACGCATTACCACTGTGCAATTGGCATGATTTAACCTCTATAGAAGACCAGTAGTATTTAAAATTTATTGGTTAGCATGTTAAGGGTTGGGGTCGGGGTTAACCTTGAGCCCCCGGTCCACCCCAACCCATGAGACCGCAGGTCGAGGCGCCGAGGACATGGGGTTAACCCCAGCTCTAAGCCATGGTTGAAAAAAAATTACCATAGTCCATTACAAAGTTCAAACCCACGGTAGAACCATCATTTATTACCATGGTAATGGAGCATTGGTTATGGTTTAAAAAATTTGGCACAGGGTTTGGAACATAACCATCGGTGGTACAACTCAACCACAGTTCAACCAAGAGATTCGGGGTCAGAGTTATGATATGGTGCACAAATTCAAACCCAAACCCATATTTAACACAACCTAACCACAGCACCAACCACAGTTCATGCTTGGGTCAGAATTTAGTGCATTAGTTCAAACCGCCCACATCCTACGGCACCCAACTCGCCACATTGCCCCGATCTGTCAGTTCATGGGGGTAACCGTGCAATTAAAAGAGGCTAAAATTTGCACCTGAACTGACACGAATCTTGTCAGTGCAGGAAACATTTGTTGCTCCATGATGTCGCAAATGGTGGAAATTGTAGGATGCATTGCAGGTGGAATTGGATTGTAGGATAGTTAGCAGAAAAATTACACCATAGCATAACTCAATCATTTTTTTACCAAATTGAGTGCAGAAAGAGCCCACCTAGGGGTTTTTGACTGTTTGCGAGCCACTGGAGATAATATTTTTGCATTCTAAGCACCGAAAATCCATGTAAACACATATTTGAGAAAATAATGAAAGAGGCCCAACATTGGAAGTTGAACCAGTAGATGTAGCCTAGGAGGGGTGAACTCCTTCATCATTTTGTTGTCTTGTGTTTTTGTTTATGGAATTATTGTATCTATTTTAAGCTAAAAAAATGAGTTTAAACACTTAATTTATGTGTTATTGCAACTTATCTAATTGCATAAAAGACATAAATTTTTCTCTTGCAAATTTAAGAAAACCTTCAAGCTTTCACATATGGATCAGTTTGGTATGAGAGCTTAGGTTCTTTGGCTATATTGAGGGTTAATTATGTTGCAAGTGTTTTATGATGCTTACAATGTTGAATCTAAAAAGAGGAGAAGGAAATATTGTGGTAGCAAGTCCTCAAGCTAGTTCAAGGAGAGCACATCTGCCACAATCTTCACCACAAGTTTCACCTCAAGTGTCATCAAAGGCCTCACTAGTTATCATACATGAAAGATGGCCTGAAAATATGACTGAGGATGAGAATGCTTTTAGAAAAGCATTCTTTGACATGATTAAGATGGTGAAAGTTCTTTATGAGGAAAGGAACTCAACACTACAAGCTGAGAGCTCAAATCCTCCAAATGGAAATGGAGGAAATGGAGAGAAACATCCAAAGGGGAATGGAGGAGATGGAGACTGTTATCACTCAGAAAAAGTGAAACATTATTTGACATGGTCATAGAGTTCATTTTTCACAAGTTGGTATAGGAAATTTTAAATTTTTCATCTTTAACCTATCCTAAGGTTCAAAACCCACCTCCATATAGGTTACATCATGTCTCATCAATCATCATTAGGTGTCAGATTTCATTTTCCAAGTGTTCAAATTCAAAAAAGGAAACTTTAGCCAGTTTTTCCTCTTTTCAAAGCGTTTTACGCTGTAAAATAGCAGTTTTCGCTACAAAACTGCCTAATAGTTTTGTAGCGAAACTGTCAGAAAATGAACTAGCCACGCTACAAAAAATAGTTTTTCTATCTATCTTGTCAAATCCGGTGAAAGGTGTCAATTCATGATTAGAGGAGATAGGGTGAATGTCATTTGAGTCAGTTAGGGTTATTTCAAAGGTACAAGGTCATGCCTGAGATCATTGTTGTAGTGTGTTTGGTGCACGTATGTACAAAATCACACCAACTTAAGGAGTGTGGTTTACCCCGTTAAGTTATTGGTAACAAGCAGAAAAAGAAATGGATTCAAGCAAGTTAGTGGAACAAGCTAGAATCAATAAGCATACTAGGTAGAGAAAAAAACATGCATGTATTAACTAAAACTAAACTAAAACTAAAACAAATAAACAGAAGCTCTGAAAAGAGTCAAGCGACAACAATAATGCAAATGGTGGCTCTAGGCCCCTCTTATTCAGCGTTGGTAGTAATAAGAGTGAAACTTTACCCTCTTTCCAAGCGGCCCCTAGACAATGGTTCTAGGTCTCGATGCAATGATTTTTTTATCCCAAGCTTGCCTCGGTGTAGTCTCCCTCTCTCTCTACTGTGTTGTACTGAACTTGTTGGATGGCCAACAATTGAGTCCCCTTTATCTTCAGCTCTGGCTCACGCACTATTGGTATTGCTTGGGAAATTCTGGCCAGCATAACAATGTGTTCACCCATTATTCATCTCATGGTGGCCTTATATAGGAGATTTCAAATCCTCCCTTCCTTGCCTTGGTACATGGAGGATGGTGACCCAAGAGAGGGGTATGATTCCTTTGTGTGCTCCAAATATTCCATTGTGTGCTCTCATAGTGTCTAAGGAGGCATTGGTGGTTGTCCTTAGGTGGCTTCAAGTAAGGCATCACTTGTCCTTCGCTTTGTGTGATCCCAGATAGTGACATTTCTCCACTCTCAGGAATGTGCGCATATCAGGCAAAAAGGCACGCAGAAGGCGCTCTTCACGAAGGATTATGCACGCAAATATCATTTAGGACTAGTTCAAATTTAATTTTCCTCAAACCTTAGAGATTTTTAAATACTTTATAGATTCTATAATGTCTTCTATCCCTGTAAATCCTTTTGCCTGACATTAATTAATGTTGTCTTCTATTGTACGATTTTCCGGTGTTAACAATTTCCCCCTAATGTGTGAAGTCTAGGAAGAACTGTATAGCTGAAATACATTATAGTTTCTTTTATGTATCGTGCGTAGAGAGAGAGACACCTGCATCAAGCTTGGAATTGAAAACACCCTGCACCATTTCCAAGAATGACTATGGCCTAAGGGATCCCTGTAAGCAAATAAAATTTACAATACATATAAAAATTTTCTACGAGGCAGGCATGTCCCATGCTCGTAATGTTGTGGCTAGTTAAACAAAATTGACAGATGTATGTTCTGTCTGTGTCACTACTATGGTAGTGATGTTGGCAGTTGTTGACGACGACTGTTGATGCCCTCAGGGGCGTTTATTCTTTGACAATAGGTGGAATGTGGTACCCATATGCATAAACTCTGTATGGCATATAGTTGCACATTGTACGCATAGGTGTTGGTTGGGATCTTCCCATTTAAGCATTGTTGACAGAGACACTTATGGAGGCACTGGTCTTCGACAAATTTGATCAAAGTGCAATGGTTGTAAGGTACGATACCATCTTGACATGAAATTTTTTTTCATAGTAAAATGTTAGGAGGATCGATGACATCTGTGGAAAATGATGTCTCCCACAGTGCCACTCGAGGATGCCCCTTTTATGGAGAGGGGTGATCCAAGGTACCGCTTCCTTTTTGGAAAATAGGTGTTGAAGTCGACAAAAAGGAAGCCTCAACCGAATGACGAGTCACCAATATAAGGGGTCAGGGACTTGGATGTGATGGGTCTAACATAGGCATGTTGGCGAGAAATGGTTGAAAAATTATGATGGGGATTCAATGGTCCAAGGTTGGAGTATACTGAGCAGCTTGGCGAAATTCATAGTTATTTCTGATGGGGAAATCCCTGGAGTCGGTAGGACTTCCAGGGTGGGTATAAACTAGCTATGAATGTCATGATGGCTTGTGCATGGGGGTGTGATACTCCAACCAAGGGTGTTCAGGGACTGCTACCATAGGAGAAAATATGAAATGAGAGGGTGAAGGGATGAAGTGCACCGTTTGCGGTCTTTGTACACTTACCAAAAGAATAAAATAATGGGGTTTGGTTTGTACAAAACATAGAGACGGGTACCCCAAAACATGAAAGTGTCCGTTCACTGATTTTGTGAGGAAGGTGTTTTTGTGGGGGTGGGGGTCTCAATTTTGGTTTCATGTGTGGGGTTGATGAAGTGAATGAAAAAGTATCGCAAATGGGATTATGCTAGTAGAGATATGGTGGGCCAAATGGAAGGCATGGTGGTGCGCTTTTGATCTGCTTGTACAACTTGGTCGTTCGAGAAGGGGGGTTTAGTTTGTATGAAAAAACTTGACCTTATGCATGGTGAATGGATGGGCATGAGGTGCTTCCTGGACTAAAGTGGTATCGTCATGGCGTCACTTATGTTGTGATATATGGTCTATTGTGGGTGAAGAGCACCATGGGGGGGAGGCTCTATCGACCAACGAGGATGTTTATCATGTGTAGGGTGAGGTGATGATAAACACTGTCATATGTGAGGACCCTATGGTTGATTTCTAATGGAGAAATAATGTCAGGATATTTAGAGTTGACTAGGACTCTATCATGTGGGGATAGAATGATACCTGCTCTAGAACTTTCAGTAGATGGCATTATTGATGGTTTGCGATCTTTTCCTGCAAAAAAAACTACCTCAAGTGAAAGAATATTCTTTATCAAATATTATTGAAAGTCATGAGCTTTAAAAAAGAAGATGAGAGAGGGCATACCTGTCGGCGCTGAAAATTTAATTTTTTGGGAGTGTGAGTGTGTGGCATCACCTCTGTTCATCATGGAATGTTTATTGTGGTGCAACTTACGGTCCGAAGAATGGACCTTCTGATCTCTCATTATGGTCCTCTGAAATTTTTGAAAAGCGCAATAAATAGGTGAATATGGCCCTAATTCAACTCATTTGTACTTGCTAAGTTTTTGAGAGATCGGAGGCTTCTGTGTAGTATTTCTTTCCATTGCAGTCATCTTGAGCACCAATGATTAGCGATAGTATGCCCAGGTAACCTTCATGACGTCCTACACTTTAATTTTTACAGTTTGATGGTGCCGGGTTCCGTACAGACTGGGTTTGTACGAATTCTGGGTGACTTTTCCCTAGATTGCGTGGGCGATCAGGGCAAAGGTGCACCATATTCGTGCATATTTTGGGGGATAAGCACTCCAATGCACTCTTTTCCCCTTTTTTAGAGTGCCTTAAGCGCACCTGTGCAAAATACAAGTGCACGCAAAAAATATTTTGGTTTTCTGCCTATTTTTGTGTTTTTCTGTATTGATGGGTACCTATTTTGATGACAGGTTACTGTGGAGGGAGCAAGATTGGCCCGAACTCTATACCGAGCTAGCTGTTGATGCTGGGGCGTGCCATTAGCTGGCGCTATGAGGACTCCTGAAGTTCACGGAGAACGAGCTTCTTCGGTCGCAGAACCGACTGCTACGTTACGTGATTCGTCATTGGCGCAGGAGGCACAACATGTTCGTATTATGGGGGACACATCTGGCCATCCGTCCTAAGACGGATGTTTACTTTGTGACCCGGTTACTGCCTCAGGGTGAGGCACTGAGATATCCACTCCTTGCCGGGAGAGTGGACTTGGAGAAATTTCGGAGACGTCACTGTGGTGGGGTTCCTCTTACAAAGGGATACATCAGGATCTGGCAGAGCGATGTGCTCTGTTAATGATTGTGTGACTGGCAGGGTCAGTTGCTCTGCATTGAGCATCAGGCCCGCAGGTTGGAGTTCTGTGCTGGTTGAGGTCCGGGCACTTTTTCGACTTTGCCCACTTTTGTTTTGACGGGATGGTGTCACAACTGAACAAGGTCCAGCATGGATCTAATTCATTTGTGTATGCCAGTATCTTGTGGAACATTATGTATGAGAGGGTAGTGCTGCTGAGACCGGTGGTGGCGGTGCCTCCTGGGGGGTCACGGGAGCCTCGGATGAGGAGGTGGGCTCTGGTGATGCCGCGAGGTAGTGGGGGCATGGTGGGGCATTATTAGAACGCCATGACAAAGGCTTGGTTTGAGGCCAACCCACATACGTTCTTGCCATTCCCTTATGCAGGGATGGACTTCTAGGGGGACCTAGACATGGGTCTCCCTTTTGGTTATGTTTGGGGGCTAGCATGTATGTTTTGTATGTTTTCTGCATTTATTTGAGTATATATGTACTTATTTGTTTTTCTTGTGACACTAACATCATTTTGGTTACTCGTGCAGATGTTGGTGAGGTGGGTCGCCCTGTGGCTCGGTTGGTGGGCCAAGATCCTCTACAGCGACCTAGGGGTGGTCAGGGAAGAGGTGCTACAGGTGGACCAAGTGACGGTGTTGGTGGACTTGGTGG
Source organism: Pinus albicaulis (assembly GCA_034641835.2). Lineage (NCBI taxonomy): Eukaryota > Viridiplantae > Streptophyta > Pinopsida > Pinales > Pinaceae > Pinus > Pinus albicaulis. The sequence goes on from JAXQQM020072307.1 coordinate 8,654, forward strand.
TGGTGCTGGCCCTTTAGGGGAGTGTAGCAGCGTGGTTGTTTGGGAGATTGCATCTGAGTGAGCTCGTGCCGATGTGGAAGAGGCTCACACAGATACGGTTGATGCTCATATTGTGGAACTAATAGCTCAGGTGTTGGTTCTTGAGAATTTGCGAGGTCGAGTAGATCGCTTGACCCAGGTGATGCCTGCTCAGGGTTTCATGGATGACTTCTAGGAGGTCTGGTTGGAGACAGTGATGGCACGCAAGAGGGACTATCAACCCGTTCTACGTCGGGTGGCGATCACGGTTGCGACGGCAGCTCCAGTGGTGGTACCGACAGTGGTGGTGGGTCCAGGTGCCCCACCTGAGGGGGGACCCCCCTAGAGTATACTTGTACATAGGGAAAGCACCCATTGTGAGGATTCTTCCCTTATTTTGACGAATTTTGTATCTTTAGGCTAGTCGTTGGGCCAATGACACTATTTTTTTACTCATACATATACATTGTGATATATATATATATATATATATATATATGAGAGATATTTTTTCAGCTCTACATGGCGTGTCACTTATTTCAGTTTATGTATGATGTTATGTTGATGGATATCTATGTTTTTGGTTTTCTATGTATGATGGTTTATTCGAGATACATTCCAGTTTAGGATATTGTTAGCTATGCGATCAGCTTTTTGGTTTTGACTCCTTGGTATATGTGTAAATTTGATATAGTAAAATTGTCTGCTTAATGTTTTGGCACACAAATATTTTCTAAATAGATGTGTATCTCTTGTCTCAAATGTTTGGTTTAACTATGATACTACTAACTGGGAATCGAGGTAGATATGCATTTGGCATATGCCCTGATGGAGGGCATCGCAAATAAGTCTGATGAAGGTGTCATATTCTGCATGATTTTTTGTTTCTAAACCAATGCACACACCATTTGAATAGAGTGGTGATCGATCAGGGTGGTAGATGACCCAGGCAGCTGCAGCTAAACTTAGAGACCATCTTAATGCTCCATCAGCAAATCCGAAATAGGGTTCAGGTTGGTGATCCATGGTGGCACTTTGAGCATGTTTAATAAGTATTTTGGTCGAAAATTTTTATTGGTTGGGTTTTCTGTACTTTCACTCTAGGGAAGGGGACCTTATGGGTGAAACTTCTTGAGGTAAAGGCCGTTGTGTTGGCATGTGTTGTCCTTGATGGCAACCTAATTGATGAAATGAGATGATTGGCAATATGATGCAGAGTGTTGTCCTTGATGGCAACCTACTTGATGAAGTTTATGGCAAAGGAATTGGCAAAGGTTAGCAGAGAAGAACATAAGAAGAACAGAAGGAGCAGAGACAGAATGGGAGAAAAGAATACAAAGGCGCAACAGAGTTTTTGGTGAACAGCAACACGCATTCAAAAAGGATGGGCAGCGCCGTTTTATAGTGGAATGAAGACATTTGTAGTTTCAGACTACGGAGGAGCAGAGTTTATTTAAAAACATTCATTTCGGGCATTTAAGCCTTCAACAACCAAGTATGAAGGAAATTGATTAAAACAGCAGAGGTCCTTTAAGTTTTTGAAAAGGAAAGGACAAGTGGTCCCCACCACCTTAGCGCAAATCGCAAGATCGCAAGTTTTGAAGTTTAAATGTCTTGTTGATGTGGATATTTGCGATGTGTGATCATCGTGCCATCGCACCTTGCAACATCGAAATGTCGCAAAATAATCCTCCACCCAAGCCAGAGTTTGTTGATTGTTGCGATATGCGATTATCGCAATATCGCACATTCAAGTGTTCCGCCACATGTTTGATCGCCAATTTGCGATGCGATCCCATCGCAAATCGCAAATATTAACTTTGCACACTTTTTTTTGATTGCGCCATTGCATATCACACATCGCAAATTTCCGACTGCGATGTGGGCCCAGGGTCAAAGAATGAAATCTCGTTTGTTTGAAGATTGAAGTCCGGGTTAAAATTTCATTGAAATTTGATTAAAAGTAATGTTACGGAGGCAGTGTAAAGTTTTAAAATAACCATTGGGGTTATAATTATAATATTATATGGTGGAGATAAAAGACTACCTTTGGGAAGATTCGTGCATGGAAGAATGAAGGTTGGGGTTTCAATTTGGTTTGGCTCGATTTTTAATACGCTGGATTATCTATTTTGACCCCGTCCAGGAATACCATTAGCGGTTCGTGGTTTTGGCTCATGGTATTGATAAAGGCTAAATCTATATAAGGAGAAGGAAATCATTGTGCAAGGGGGCAAGTGTCTGGGTTTTAATGAATACTTCACTCTAGAGCATTTCTGAATGAAAAAGGTAACAGTTTGATGATAGATCTGAATCTATGATGCACCTATGAACAAAATGATGAAGAAGGATCTCTAGATCTGAAATGTATATGTATTTTGTAGATCTGTTTGTGCAATGTTTAGATCGGTGATCTGGCGAATCTCTACTGAAGAAAAGGAAGTAATCTGAATTGCTTATCTGATTTGAGGAGCTACACTGCACTAAAATATCTGAAGATCTATATGCAAATTTGGGTTGTTTGAATGTTGATTATGCTGCTGATTATGTTGATGGAAGATCAAGTTGTTGATTGATTGGTTGATGCTTCAATGAATGAATTGATGGGATCGTAAGTTTCAGTTTGATGAATGTTCTTTGAGCGTAAATGTGGGAAGTGGGTCCAGTCTGAAAATTGATGAAACGTGGTTCATGGTTGTGCTGAGGGTTGTAGCCTTCAGTCAGGGGGTTTTAGCTCCATTCCAGGTGAGGCTGGTAAACGCGATCAGGGTGTCGTAGCTCCCTTCCAGGTGAGGCTGGTAAACGAGAACAGGGGGTCGTAGCTCCCTTTCAGGAGAGGCTGGTAAACTAGAGCAGGGGGGTCGTAGCTCCCTTCCAAGAGAGGCTGGTAAACGAGAGAAGTTTGTAGCATCCTCCCCCCGTGTGGGTGCTCGCGTGTCGTATGAGTCTCTGCGTCAGTACATGATTGTAACATGTTTTCTATATAATAAATATTGAAGATTGAGACGACGACAACGGTGGTTTTCTCCCGAATTGGGTTTCCACCTTAAATCCTGGTGTTCATGTGTGATGCTTATGTGTGATGGTTTATTCTTTTATTACTGCACATGCTTACTGTTAAATAAACATCAGATGAATGAATTTTGCAAAGATCTAAGTAAAGAAATAAATGCATAATAAGATCTCTGTGTATACGTGAGTTGTATGAAGTATATCCGCATGTATACATGAGTTGGGCTCAGTAAAGTAGCGTATTGGTTTTAGAGAAAGAAAAAGTAAAAAGTTTTGAGTATGCCCTAAATACTGATTCACCCCCCCCCCCTCTCTCGCATTTTTCCCAACACATTCTACGGGGTTGTCGAGGCATGTCCTGTCTGGTTTTGTCAAGATGTATGCCCCCTGTCGGACGCAATGTTTGATGATGTAGGGTCCTTTCCACAATGTTTCGATCTTTCCTGGCCCTAAGACTTCTTTTGCAACGTCATAGCGGAGGACTAATTCTCCCTCGGTGAATGAGCAAGGGGTGAAGTGGCAGTCGAATGATGCTTTTACCCTTTTCTTATGGGCCTCATTGTGTTGCAGTGACTGTCGTCGACTTTCGTCGATAAGCTATAGTTGTACTAGGTGTTAGTCATCAGTATTTTTCACATGTTGATGATGACTAGTTGATAAAGCCAAGTTTTCTAGCAACTAATCTCAAATTTGTCAAATTTTCCAGCTAGAAAACACCCATAAACATTTTTTCCCTCCTACCTTTTAAAATCAGCCCATGATGAGATAAAACCTAATTGTCAAGCCCTATCTAGTCTCAGTCATACAAACTTGTCCATCAGCTCCAAAGAGAATACTCCAAATCTGTCAAAAGTCTCCCCTAAGTTAGGTAGTGGCGCTTTAGGCGATATTCCCTGGGAAAACTATCCTAATCCAAAAGAACCTCTGTCTAAAAACCAACCAGTCATAGATGACCTTCCTATTCTGCAAATACATCTTCATACACCCTTAAGTTGCGCCACTAACAAGCCTTGATGTTTCAGCAGTGCATATGCCACAAGTCAAACTGATATTAGGTGGATTTATAGTTTTTCAATGTTTCTTTCAAAAGCAGAAGTGTACCAATGTTCCAAAAGACATTATTAAACTTAACATGAGAAGACAGTTGCTTCTCATGTGGTTTTGAGCCTGGGATGCAAGTACCAGTCAGAAAGGTAATTCAATGAACTCCTGCAAACACAGCCAAAAAGGATTACATATCTCAAAGAATTTCCCCTCATGGCATATTGTCAATTTGTCACTTTTATTTACTTAACTGTGAATAGGCACTACAAGGAAAGATGACATAGTTTGACAAAGGGATGAAATAGCATCACTGTGTAAAACCTCCTCCAAACATGAGCAGAGGGTTGGATAACTGTGTAAAACCTCCTCCAAATATGAGCAGATGGTTAGGTCATTGGTTAATACCTCCTTCATTTAATAAGCAAAGGGTCGGGAACAGAGGTGTAGCCTCATTTAAGGGCACAAGGCTAACAATGCTGCAAATAGCCTTAAAAACTTTTTTTACACCTTGTTCTCCAATAGATGAAACCACTAACATAGCAGTGGTGTTTCAAATATTGATTATATGGTTTCACTGATTGAAAGGTAGAGTTTAAGGGCAGTGGGAAACAATTGGATGATTATGAATGGAGAAATTTTGTTAAGAAGATGGCCAAGCAGTGGTACTATGATAATCAAAGAGGTTTGGTTTTTCTTCTATCAGAGATCTCCTTCAAAAGAAATCTGAAGCTAAAGTGAACAAAGCTTGGACAGGCTCAGCAATGTGAAGAAATGGATATGACACCATGATTCAAATTCAAGACAATATTCAAAGAATCAAGCCATATCACTATCACAGTCAAAGGCCTCTTTATGGACATGTTAAAAAAGAAAAAAAACCTTGATGTTGCATATGAATCCCAAGGGTCTCTAAAGGCCTTTTTTCCTTGATAAACAGATATAGGTAAAATATGGGGAGTACAAATGAGGTTCTTTACCCATAGTCAAAAGAAAATCTTAAAGAGCACCTGACAGTTGATCAACTTCACAGTGGGCATGATTATCATCAAAACACCAGGAGTGTAGAAATTGTCAAAGTAAGTTTTAGAGTGGTGATTTATCTCCTTTCAATATATGGCGAAAGATGCCTCACAAATCATTGATATGGTTTTGAGCAAGTTTTCTTTTAAGGAATAGATATAGGCAAACAGCGACAGGGTTGATGACTTTGTGAAATTTTTTCTTTAAAGGACAGAGATAGAGAGACAGTGAAAAACAATTTAGCCTTGAGATGACTTCTTCGCATTAGGAAGGGTCATATCTATGAAGACTTTCAAAATAGCATCCACAGCATTTTGTCATAAACTTGGTCGAAGAGGCTTCATGACGTCTAAAGGAGGTTTTGTAAATTGGATCATCGAAGAATTGTTCATTTATGTAATGTATTGGAGTTTTCCCCCTCGAATTGGCTCATTTCTAAGGCGTTGATATCTCTTTTCTTCTCTTTTTGGAGCTGGTTACACAACATTTGGTATCAGAGCTTTGGATTCTAGGGTTTCGCTCCTCCAAACAGGTCATCGTGGCATTTTCGCTATAACTGTTTTTCTACGAAGTTTCAGAAGCTGAAATTTTTAGGGTGCGAAGAAAAAATCTTGAGGAAGCCTGTGTAAAAATTTCAGAGTTTGGTTCGCAATAATTTCGGAGATATCATCTGTGGAAGTTAGGTCTTTGTTCAAGCTCCTAAACAGGTCATCGTGGCATGTTCGCTATAAATTTTTTTCTAAGAAGGTTCAGAATCTGAAATTCATATGGTGCGAAGCTGAAATCTTGAGGAAATTCATAAAAACATTTCAGAGCTTGGTTCGCAATATTTTTGGAGATATGATCTGTGGAAGGTAGTGCTTTTTCAGGCTCCTGAATTTCATCTCAAAGAGGTGATCGTGGGAAAAGTTCAATAACTCTCTCTCTGGGCATCGGATTGGAGTTCCGTAAAAAGTGGTCGCAAGTAAACGGACTTTAGTTTCTTGGATATCAATTTTAGAGACAAAGGACGAAACAGTGACACATGGAAAGTTGTACAAGTTCGCTCTACTGAAACAGTCCATAATTAGGTCATTGTGCGAGATTGGACACAACTTTGTCTTGGAGAATCCAAATCAAGTCAAACCTGTGGCATTCGAAAGATAATTCAGAGGGCTACGTTGGTACCAAAATTAAAATATTGAAGTTCTGCAATCATAGAGATAATCCAATTTCAATATCGAGCTCCTAAAAAGCAAGAAAAAGGTGTGTATTTTTTTTCCGAATTGCATAAGTCTTGTTTGAAGAATCAATTTGAATTGATTCCAAGGGCATATTGTAGAATAGATATCAGTATTGGGTTCTAAGAGATGCCGAGTAAAATAATTCAACACCCATTAAGCCTTCAGAAGGCTCTACTATGACTCATGAAGATGAAGAATTGCAACATGATCTATCAAAATTACAAGAGCAAGTGCAGCAAATTTCACTCTCGCAAAGAGCAACAAAAAATGAAATGGAAGTTTTGAAGAAAGGCGTGGAAGCTAAGATGGATGGCATGGAAGCTGGCATGGAAGCTAAGATGGATGACATGAAAGACAACATGGAAAACAACATGAAAAACATGAAGAATGATCTAAAAGCAGACAACGAAGGTTTGACCAAGTTGATACAAGAAATGTTTCCTAATGGTGAAAAGATAGTAGAAGAACCTCATGATGAGAACAAAATAAATGTTAATCGTGATTTCATAAACTCTAATGTTGGCAAGAAGAACCACCATATTCCAAAAATGGATATGAGGAAGTTTGATGGAAAGGATCCTGTAACATGGATACTACAGATGGAGCAATATTTTGATCTCCATAACGTGCAAAACACACAAAAGGTACGCATTGCAACTTTACATTTAGAACAAAATACATTTGTATGGTATCAATGGCTTTGCTCCCGTAAAAAAAGTGTCACTTGGTCAATTTTTACGGAGGAAATGATAGCACATTATGAGGATACAAAGAGCAACACCTTCTTTAGCCAATTGATAAATCTCCAACAAAAGGGTTTAGTGGGGCAGCACATTGAGGACTTCCAAAAATTGAATATAAGGGTAACTGATATTCCAGAGGAACACAGGATTGATCTCTTCATAGGCACTTTAAAGGATAACATCCAACATGAAGTTCGAATTTTGGAACCCGATTCATTGGAGAAGGCATTCAGGTTGGCAAGAAAAGTTGAATGTAAAATTATGGTGACAAGGAAGCCTACCACTCAATTCTATAAATAAGGAAGTGTTGCTACGCCTAGATTTCCACAACCTACAAGGTTGACACCACAACAATTGGAAGAAAAAAGAGCAAAAGGGCTTTGCTACAATTGTGATAGCAAATACACTAAAGGTCATAAGTGTGCTGAGAAGAAATTATTTTACATAGATTGTGAAGAGGAAGAAGAAAATGAACAAGAAGAGGATATACACCGGGAACCAACCCTAGAAGAGGAAGAAATGAATCCGACCATATCGTGTAATGCACTGGCAGGAATTACCACTCCTCAAACTCTCAAGATAGAAGGACATATCAAGAAGAAAAAGGTAATAGTGTTGATTGATTCAGGTAGCACCTATAATTTTATTCATTGTAAGGTAGCCAAGGAATTAAATTGTTTCCTATACCCAGCACCAGAATGTCAAGTGATGGTTGCGAATGGAGGAACTATAAATTTCTCTGGAAAATGCCATAATATCAAGCTAACCATGGGGGAATATGTATTGAATAGTCCAATGCTTTCCATTCCTATGGGAGGTGCTGATGTTGTACTAGGAGTACAATGGTTACAATCTTTGGGGATGGTAACTTTTAATTTTCAAGAACTTTTCTTGAAATTTTTTTCAGAAGGAAAGGAAGTCGAATTACGGGGTATTGAAGGGAAGCCAGGAAGGATAATAAGCTCTAATGTCATGACAAAGCTTCTAAAGAAAGAACAACGAGGCGTAATTGCATAATTATGCTCACTAGAAGTTCCGACATCAAAATCATCTATTTCTGCAGATCTCCAACAAGTCTTGGACAATCATTCCAAGGTATTTGAAACTCCCAAAGGACTCCCACCTATTCGTGATCATGATCATGCTATTCATTTGATTCCAGGAAGTGTTCCTCCAAACATTAGGCCTTATAGATATCCTTACTTCCAAAAGAGCGAAATTGAACGTATGATTGCAGAAATTTTAGAGGCGGGTATAATTCAACCTAGTCAAAGTTCTTTCTCTGCTCCTGTAGTATTGGTACACAAGAAGGATGGATCATGGTGAATGTGTCCGGATTATAGGGAGCTCAATAAGCTCACCATTAAAGACAAATTTCCCATTCCTGCGATTGATGAATTATTGGATGAATTACATGGAGCAATTTATTTTACCAAGTTGGATCTTCGTTCAGGATATCATCAAATTAGAATGAAGACTGAAGATATTCCAAAAACAACATTTCGAACTCATGAGGGTCATTATGAATTTTTTGGTCATGCCTTTTGGCCTTACCAATGCACCTTCTACATTTCAAGGGTTGATGAATTCCATTTTCAAACCCTTCCTTAAAAAATTTGTGCTAGTATTTTTTGATGATATACTAATCTACAACAGGTCTTGGAAGGATCATGTTGAACATGTTGACAGGGTGCTCAAACTATTGCGGGAGAAACAATTATATGCAAAAAAATCCAAATGTTTCTTTGGAGTACAAGAGGTGGAATATCTGGGTCATATTGTATCTCACGAGGGTGTTAAAGTAGACCCTAACAAAATTAAAGCCATTAAGGAATGGAAAGTCCCCACAACCATAAAGCGGTTGCGAGGATTTCTCGGGTTAACAGGGTATTATCGCAAGTTTGTTAAGAATTATGGGAGAATAGCAGCACCTCTAACAACATTATTGAAGAAAGATGCATTTTCATGGACTCCTGAAGCAACTAAGGCCTTTGAACGTCCTAAAGAGGCAATGTGCCTAGCACCGGTCTTAGCTACACCAGACTTCACAAAAACCTTTATTGTGGAATGTGATGCCTCAGGAAATGGAATTGGTGCAGTTTTAATGCGGGAAGGAAGACCCATTGCTTTTGAAAGTCGTCCAATTAAAGGAAAGTATTTACAGAAACCTATTTATGAGAAGGAAATGTTAGCAATACTACATGCACTAAAGAAATGGCGAACTTACCTAATGGGAAGACACTTCAAGGTAAGAACTGATCATGATAGTCTTAAACACTTTTTGGAACAAAGACTATCTTCAGAAGAGCAGCAAAAATGGGTCACAAAGATGTTGGGTTATGACTTTGAAATAATCTACAAAAAAGGAAAGCTTAATGTTGTTGCAGATGCACTCTCAAGAAAGAATGAAGAGGTGGAAGTATTGCTTTGTGCCATTTCTATTATCCAACCAGATTGGATAACTGAAGCAAGAGATGAATGGAAGAAGGACAAAGATGTATGGACACTCATCCAAAAGTTGCAGCAAGATCCTAGTACATCTGATACATTTAGTTCGAAAAATGATTCCTTATGGTACAAAGATCGCTTATATCTTTGTAAGAATTCCCAACTAAAACAAAAGATTCTTCTGGAATTGCACACTTCTCCTTTAGGAGGACACTCAGGATTTTTAAAAAATTACCACAGGGTGAAGAAAGAATTTTTTTGGGATGGCCTTAAATCTGATATTCGAAAGTTTGTGGCGGAATGTTTGGTTTGCCAGCAGAATAAAGTGGAAACAATTAAGACCCCAGGACTTCTACAACCTTTATCCATTCCCAGTCAACGTTGGGAGGAGATTTTAATGGATTTTATCACAGGTTTACCTAAGTCCGAAGGAAAGAGTGTCATCATGGTGGTAGTTGATAGACTTACCAAGTATGCACACTTTTGTGCATTATCTCATCCATTTAAAGCAAGTACGGTTGCTACTACATTTATGGACAGAATTCAGAAGCTACATGGAAGCCCAAGGGTTATTGTGAGCGACAGAGATCCCATTTTCACTGGAAATTTTTGGAAGGAGTTATTTTCTTGTTTGGGTACTCAATTAGCTCATAGCTCATCTTATCATCCTCAATCTGATGGTCAAACTGAGATCGTAAATAAATGTTTGGAAGGATATCTTCGTTGTTTTGTATCTGATAAACAAACACGATGGGTCAAGTGGTTACCTCTTGCTGAATGGTGGTATAACACTTCCTTCCATACTGCAGCAAAAATGACCCCATTTATGGCACTTTATGGATATCATCCACCATCCATCACATCATCTTTAAGAAAAAATTCGAAGGTTCAAGCAGTGGAAGATCACATCGAGCATCAGCAAGAAGTTCTCCAACTCTTAAAGGATAACCTGAATTTGGCACAAAATCGAATGAAACAACAGGCAGATCAACATCGTAGCGAGAGAAGTTTTGATGTAGGAGATTCGGTATTTTTACGGCTACAACCATACAAACAAATGTCCCTCAAGCAAGCAAAGAAGGATAATAAATTATCGCCAAAGTACTATGGTCCTTACAAGGTGTTGTAAAAGATTGGTACTATGGCATACAAATTGGAGCTTCCTGCTTCTTCGCGAGTGCATCCAGTTTTCCATGTTTCATGCTTAAAGAAGGTTATAGGTGAAAATCTTCCAGTTCAAACAATATTGCAAGAAATTGATGAGGAATGAAAAATCATATTGGAACCTGAAGCGATCATGGAAACAAGAACTCGACAGCTACGGAATCGATCAATTTCAGAGTATCTCATCAAGTGGAAGGACTTACCCACTGAAGATTCTACATGGGAGGATGAGAATTTTATACAAAAGCACCCAGAGCTACTCAAGCGTTGAGGACAACACTTTTTTTGAAGGAGAGGGGCATGTTAGGTCCCTATATTACTAGTATAGTCCCTTATTATTGTTAGTGTAACCCCTTATTGTTATTATTGTACCCTTGTAACCCCCATTTTGTTATTATTGTGCCCTTAAATTATTATTGTTAGGTCGGCTAGGATTACATTGTGGCCCCTAGGATTACATTATGGCCCCATGGACTCCTATATATAGAAAGGAGGTTTTGTAAATTGGATCATCCAAGAATTGTTCATTTATGTAATGTATTGGAGGTTGCCCCCTCGAAGTGGCTTATTTCTAAGGCGTTGGTATCTCTTTTATTCTATTTTTGGAGTTGTTTACACAACAGATAGTTCCATCCGTAAAGCAAGATTAGTATCTAAACACCTCATATCCTTGCAGGATTCCCCATTTGACTTAAAATCAGCAAAGACCATTTTTAGAAGCAAGTCACAAAGTAAGGTAAACTTTGATGATCTTGAGCCCCTAGATCTGCCACAGAGTCCTAGTAGAGAAGTCTCACCTACTACACCTCCCGAATTTAGCTTCTCCATCACTTTGGCTCCTACCATCCCAGATCTGCTCAAAATCATATCACTAGCCCAAGTACATCCGCCACACCCATCCAAACCACTACCGTTCAAATCACCTCAGCTCATCATATAAACCCTCATTTTTTACATCATCCATTAGCTCCCGTCATGGCAGCTTGGTATGCACCCTTGGTGTTGCCACACCCTTTGGCTCCTTTACAAAATTACTATCAATCCAAAATCCCACACTTTACCGAAGTTGAAGCTACTACTACTCAACAACATGTAGATAGAATTAGCGATGCCTTTGAATACATGGAAATAGAAGATGAGACTATAAGAATGAGGATGTTCGCCCAAAGCCTGGGCAGGGAACCCAAAAAATGGTTTAAGAGCTTAACTCCAAACAGCATGCATGATCTCCCATAGCTCTACCAAACCTTCATAAATAAGTAGGAAATCATAAAGAACCCCATTCAAATCTTGTCAGAATATAACAATCTAAAACAAGAAAATGGGGAAAGTGTCTAGGAATACTGCACTAGGTTCAACAGCGTTTATAACACCCTCTCGCTTCACTTCAAACCTCCACTTGGCTCAGCCTTAGCAAAATTCCCTGAAGGTTTCGATCCAGACATGACTTATCAACTAAGAGACAAGGACCCCCCTACCTTAGAGGAAATGCAAAGAGTGGCTATAAATGCAGAAGCCAACTTAGCTGAAAAGAGAGCTAGGATAAGAGCAGAGAAGAAAGTCACATACCGTGACGAAGTTTCCCCTTCAGTATCTTCCTCAGATCCTAGAATATATGGCCTGGTTAAATCCATGACAAAGATGTGGAAAAAAATGAGTGAAAAATCACCTCTTAGGGACAACCAGCCAAACCCTCAAAACAGGAACCGAAACCAAAACTTTAGGAGAGACCAGTCTCAAAATAAACCAAGGGAAAATGACCAACAAATCAGGCCACCCTTCAGTGAAAATTATGTTGATGAGGATGAGAGGGATACAGATACCATTGATGAAAGTCATTTGAACCTATTAGGTTCTGATAGCGAGAGTGAGGTTTACCTCACAGAAGAAGAACAAGCTTTCTTCTCTCCGAATCAAAATGAAGCCAACTATGAAAATCCCGAAGATCTTGCTATAGATTTTCAGAATGCCATAATAGAAGCCCATAGGCAGTATGATCTTAGAAGCAGAAAAAACCAAGACAACTCCAGGAAAGGTAGCTTGGACACTACTAAAACCCCTGATAACATCCTTAAAAGAGTAGTGGATAGCAACAAAATCGTGGTCAGGAAAACTTACCAAAACAAAGATAAAGCTATTCAGACAAGATTTAGTCCAGATTGTCTGAATACCTCTGCCAAGATTCCTGAGATGGATATGTTGAACAAAGTCCCAAACCAGAGTCAGCAAATTAAGAACATAGAGAAATTCATGTCCGAAAAAGCTGAAACAAATATGTCCAAACTACAAACTCCTTTTAGTTTTGAAGGGGAAATTTCCAAAATAAAAATAACCATACCCCTTACTGAGTTAATAAATATAGATAGGTATAGATCTCAAATCTTCAAAGTTTTTGATATAGGAAATGAGGAAGATACTTTAAATCTAACTGATGAAAAACCCGAGCTCTTGTTCGGCCCCAAAATAGAAGGTGAATACCAAGAAGGAACTGTCTCTCCTTTCTATGTAAGTTTGAACATACAGGACAAGATATTACATAATGCCATGTTAGATTCCGGTGCCTCCCATAACCTCATGCCTAAAGTAATCATGGAAAACCTGGGTCTAGAGGTAAGTCAACCTTACAAAGACCGGTACTCCTTTGATTCAAGTTGGGTCAAATGCTTAGGTCTAATAAAGAACTTGTGTTTTGCTTTAACACAACTACTGGCAAAAAACCTAGTCATGGACGTAGTAGTGGCCGATATTCCTCCTAAGTATGGAATGCTACTATCAAGGGCATGGGCTGCCAAAATACAAGGTAACCTTCAAATGGATATGTCATTTGCTACCATCCCAGTTTTCAACCAGACTAGGAGATTATACCAAGAAATTCACATGAAATACATGGTTAGCAACCGGGATAAGCCAAAAAACACTCCCATTTATTCCATTCATTCCAATTTAGATTCTTTTATATTACACAATGAAAGTGATATAAATGAGCAGATAAAATAAAATGAAGAGGATTTCAAACCATCAAAACCACATTTCCCATTACTAAATGAAGAAACTGATGATCGAAGCTCCAAGAAACCTAAAAAACAGCTTAGTATCATGTATGAAAAAGAAGCTCTTTGGAGTATAATCTTTGACGGTTCTTGTGGAAAAACTGGTTCGGGGGTCGGCATCTGGATACACAATACTAATGAAGGTCATTCTTTCAGATTAGAATTCCAATGTACTAATAACATTGCAGAATATGAGGCTCTTCTCCTTGGTCTGCACATACTTAAGGAATTAGGCACTAAGAAAATATCATCCCAGGGAGATTCAGAACTTGTAATTAGGAAAATCAAAGGTGAATCTTCCGCAAAAAACCCAAGACTAAGAGAATACAGGAATGTAGCTTTAGACATCCTCAAAACCTTCGAAAATTATGAACTCACTTATATTCCTAGGGTTCAAAATAGCCTAGCCAATGAGCTCGCCTTTGCTGAAAGCAATGGCCAAATACCATGTCTAAACGAGAAACACAGTATTCAGGTCAAACATTTCCCTACAGTACCAGACAATATTGAACATTGGAAAATATTCAAAGATGACAATCAAATTGATGATTTTTTACAATCTAGGAATGAATTTGAAGTGACCAAAACAGACTTAGAAAATGAAGAAAAGAATCCTGGCAAAAATCAAGATCAAGAGCCAAATTTACCTTCTTGGACAGATGTAAACTTGGTAAATCATTCATATGAAACTGAGATAGGAGAGGGCATAGATCAAAGAGAGCTTGAATTCTTACTCTGTGAAAATGACACCATACCCAGAGGGCTTGCACCTTTAGAAGAATTGTTTGATTTTAACGATGTGGCCAAAAAGCCAAAAATGGAATCTACCAAGGTCGACATAGAAGAATATAACATAGGAAGCACAGAAGAACCAAAAAAGATCAAACTATCCAAAACCCTCCCTCCTCACATAAAACAGGAGTACATCAAGTTTTTTAAAGAATTTAAAGATGTGTTCGCATGGGGATACCAAGATTTGAAATCATACAACACAAGCATCATTCAACATAAGATTCCCCTCAAAGAAAACCAGAAGCCTTTCAAACAGAAGTTAAGAAGAATAAACCCAGTCTTGCTACCGTTGGTTGAAAATGAAATCAAAAAGATGTATGATGCTGGGATAATAGTGTCCCTTAGGTACTCTGAGCGGGTTTCAAATCTAGTATCAGTTAGGAAAAAAAATGGTGAGATCAAACTTTGTATCGATTTCCGAAAACTGAATAGAGCCTATTTAAAGGACAACTATCCATTGCCCAAAATGGACCACATACTTCAAAAGGTAGTAGGTGCTAAAAGGATCTCATTACTTGATGGTTTTTATGTTTACAACCAAGTGTTGGTTTACCCCACTGATCAACACAAAATGGCTTTCACCACACCTTGGGGCACTTTCATGTACGTTAAAATGCCCTTTGGATTAATGAATGCTGGTGCCACATTCCAAAGAGCCATGGACATAGTCTTCTCAGAAGACATAGGTTATTTCATAGTCATATATCTTGATGATATCATGGTATATTCCAAATCAGATGAAGAGCACCTGGTTCACTTAAGAAAGGTTTTTAACAGATGTAGAAAATATGGTTTATCCCTAAACCCCAAGAAAACACTTTTCGGTCTAGAAGAAGGAAAAATCCTAGGTCACATCATTTCGGAAGAGGGAATAAAAATAGACCCCCTGAGAATCGAAGGCATATTACAAATAAGTCACCCCAGAAACATAAAGGAGCTGCAATCCTTTATCGGAAAGATTAATTTCTTAAGAAGATTCATCCCAAATCTTACCGAACTTCTGAGAGATATCACAAATATGTTGAAAAAATAGGTTGGGGTTAAATGGACTATGGAAGCCAAAAAAAATTTTGAATTAGTTAAAAAGGCCCTAACTGAAACACCAGTACTAATAAGTCCTGATTTCACCAAATATTTTCACATTTTTTCATTTGCCTCGGAACACACGATAGTTGCTGTGTTGTTACAAAAAAACGCAGCAGGGCAAGAACAGCCCATTGCCTTTTTTAGAAAATCCCTAAGAGATGCTCCCTTGAAATATAACATCATGGAAAAACAAGCATTCAAATTGGTAAAAGCACTGAAATACTTCTGAGTTTACATCTTGCATTCTCATATCATTGCTTTTGTTCCTAATGCCGTCGTCAAAGACATATTAAACCAAGATCCCGATGGTAAAAGGGGAAAATGAATCGCTATCATCTTAGAATATGACTTAGAAATCCGGCCCACCAAACTGGTTAAAGGACATGGACTTGCAAGACTAATGGTTGAAACTAACCTCTAAGCATTAGATATAAATTTTGTTGACACCTTAGAAGAACAGGAAGAATGCACAGCCCCTCATGTCAAACAAGTGTTTTTAAATTCACCATGATATGCAGATATTCTTTATGTGTTATTTTATCTAAATGCTCCTCTAACTTTATCAAAAACAAAAGCAATATTCCTTAAACAAAAATCTCTAAAGTTTTGCATTATAGATGGAGTTCTGTATTGGAAAAATCCCACTGGTATGCGGCTTAAATGTTTGCTTGAGTATGATGCAGAGAAAATTATGCACGAAATGCACGAAGGAGAATGTGGAGGTCATCTCTACTGGAAAACCACAGCGAAAAAAATCCTTAAAGTCGGTTATTATTAGCCTACCTTATTTCCTGACACTCACAAACTAGTTATGACATGCCATAAGTGCCAATTTTTTTATGGCAAGAAAAATCTTTTACCTTTGCCCTTACATCCCATCATAGTTGAAGGACCCTTCCAGCAATGGGGTCTAGATTTTATTGGGGAAATTCACCCTTCTTCGTCCACTCAACATAAATGGATCCTTACAGCCACTGATTACTTTACCAAATGGATAGAAGCCATACCCTCCAGGAACGCCACCGATTTAGTCATCATTAAGTTCCTAGAAACCAACATCCTATCTAGATTCAGTTGTCCTAAAAAGATCATTACGGATAACGCTGCTGCCTTTTCGTCCAAAAGAATGGTTGACTTCTTTTACAAATATCACATTTCATTAGGAAATACCACGGCTTATTACCCTCAAGGTAATGGTTTAGCCGAGTCCTCTAACAAAAGCCTAGTCAACATCATCAAGAAGCTTCTGGAACAAAATCAAAAAACATGGCATGGAAAACTAGTACACGCACTATGGGATGATAGACTAACCACCAAAAAATCAATAGGTATGTCTCCCTACCAACTAGTGCATGGAATGGATGCCATTTTCCCAACATCTTTAGGGGCTCCAGTAATGAAGCTATTGCAGGAAGTTCAAATAGAAGAAAATGACATGTAAAGGAGGGTTAATCAGACTATCCATTTACAGCAAACAAGAGAAGAAGTTTACCAAAAGGCTCAGTTAGCGCAAGATAAAATAAAACAGATTTTTGACAGAAGGACCAAGGAAAATAATTTTCAAATTGGGGACAAAGTGTTAAAATGGGATTCTAGAAGAGAATACAAAGGTAAACATGGCAAGTTTGAAAACTTACGGAAGGGGCCTTTCATCATCAGCTCAGTTAGCGGAAACAATGCCTTTTTCCTGCAAGAACTTGATGGGATTGAAACTTTTGGAGGTCCTGTGAATGGAAGGACATTAAAGCATTATTTTTGTCAAGAGCTCCAATTTTAAATATTCTCAATCATTGTATATACCATTGTTTGAGAAATAAATCAAAAAACAAAAAATTCAAAAACAATAGAAAAATAGAAAAGGGGGCGGTTTGAAAAATAGAAAGAAAGCCCCATGTTCCAAAAAATAGTCATTCTGAAAGTGCGCAAGTCTAAATGCCGCTACTAGTGCTCAAATGTCTTGTTCAGTTATCTAGCCTAATCATAACTGAACATGTTTTAAATTTATTTGTCGATAAGTTAGTGAGAGGAAAAGATAGTCAACATTGTGTAAGCTTTACTTATCAAAGAAAGTAGATTAGGAAAAGATACTAGTTCCACATGCTCAAAACAGAACCAAAGAGGAAAGCAAGGATGAAAAACAAACTGTGTATCTTAGCCCTGATTTTCTAGATTTCATTTTATGGAAAATAATATTTGTGTGCAGCTTGTCTTTCATGCCACAAGTACATGACAAATTAGACTGTCTAATCCTGATTTGGTCATTTTCAATTTCATGTTTTAGATTAGAGAATAAAATCCTATCGAACAACTTAACCTTGACAGTCGATCCAGCATAGGTAGAGAAACAAAGGAGTTCATCAGATTAATTTGAACTCCTGGCGAATATAAGTGTAGAATTAGATAGTCATTTTTCAAAAAATATTGTGTCAAAGGGTTGCTAGTCCAAATGCACCCGAAAGAAGAAAAAATGTTAGGAAATGTAGCGGGGTAGGTAGAAATGTCTTGATGCTAATCATGCTGTCAATTTTCAGAAATAGCATCAAGGAAGAAAGAAATTTGCACCAATAGATAAGGGCACTGGTCTTCAAAGAACTGAGATCTGAAATTATGGACACCTCCTGAAAAGGAGTTGCCCACCCCAAATGGAGCCACTGTTAGTCATCAGTATTTTTCACCTGTTGATGATGACTAGTTGATAAAGACAAGTTTTCTAGCAGTTGATCTCAAATTTGTCAAATTTGAAAACTAAAAAACATCCATAAACATGTTTTCCCTCCTACCTTTTAAAATCAGCCCATGATGAGATAAAACCTAATTGTCAAGCCCTATCTAGTCTCAGTCATACAAACTTTTCCATCGGCTCCAAAGAGAATACTCCAAATCTGTCAAAAGTCTCCCCTAAGTTAGGTAGTGGCGCTTTAGGCGATCTTCCTTGGGAAAACTATCCTAAGCCAAAAGAACCTCTGTCTAAAAACCAACCAGTCATAGATGACCTTCCTATTCTGCAAATAAAGCTTGATACACCCTTAAGTCGCGCCACTAACAAGCCTTGATGTTTCAGCAGTGCATATGCCACAAGCCAAACTGATATTAGGTGGATTTACAGTTTTTCAATGTTTCTTTCAAAAGTAGAAGTGTACCAGTGTTCCAGAAGACATTATTAAACGTAACATGAGAAGACAGTTGCTTCTCATGTGGTTTTGAGCCTAGGATGCAAGTACCAGTCAGAAAGGTAATTCAATGAACTCCTGCAAACACAGCCAAAAAGGATTACATATCTCAGAGAATTTCCCCTCGTGGCATATTGTCAATTTGTCACTTTTATTTACTTAACTGTGAATAGTCACTACAAGGAAAGATGACATAGTTTGACAAAGGGATGAAATAGCATCACTGTGTAAAACCTACTCCAAACATGAGCAGAGGGTTGGATGATTGTGTAAAACCTCCTCCAATTTATATGAGCAGATGGTTAGTTCATTGGTTAAGACCTCCTTCATTTAATAAGAAGAGGGTCAGGAACAGAGGTGTAGCCTCATTTAAGGGCACAAGGCTAACAATGATGCAAATAGCCTTAAAAACTTGTTTTACACCTTTTCCTCCAATAGATGAAACCACTAACACAGCAGTGGTGTTTCAAAGATTGATTATATGGTTTCACTGATTGAAAGGCAGAGTTTAAGTGCAGTGGGAAATAATTGGATGATTATGAATGGATAAATGTTGTTAAGCAGATGGCCAAGCAGTGGTACTATGATAATCAAAGAGGTTTGGTTTTTCTTCTATCAGAGATCTCCTTCAAAATCAATCTGAAGCTAAAGTGAACAAAGCTTGTACAGGCTCATCAATGTGAAGAAAGGGATATGACACTATGATTAAAATTCAAGACAATATTCAAAGAATCAAGCCATAAGCCATATCACTATCACAGTCAAAGCCTTCTTTATGGACATGTAAAAAAAAAAAAAAAACCTTGATGTTGCATATGAATCCCAAGGGTCTCTAAAGGCCTTTTTTCCTTGATAAACAGATATAGGTAAAATCTGGGGAGTACAAATGAGTTTCTTTACCCACAATAAAAAGAAAATCTTAAAGAGCACCTGACAGTTGATCAACTTCACAATTGGCATGATTATCATCAAAACACCAGGAGAGCAGAAATTGTCAAAGTAAGTTTTAGAGTGGTGATTTATCTCCTTCCAAGATATGGCGAAAGATGCCTCACAAATCATTGATATGGTTTTGAGCAAGTTTTCTTTTAAGGAACAGATATAGGCAAACAGCGACAGGGTTGCTGACTTTGTGAAATTTTTCCTTTAAAGGACAGAGATAGAGAGACAGTGAAAAAAAATTTAGCCTTGAGATGACTTCTTCGCATTAGGAAGGGTCATATCTATGAAGACTTTCAAAATAGCATCCACAGCATTTTTTCATAAACTTGGTCGAGAAGAGGGCTTCATGATGTCTAAAAAGGTGATGAAAGGATAAAAAATAGCATGTTGAGTTTTTATAACAAAAAGCTTCTCAAAATGAATTCAAACCCTTATGAAACAAACACAAAGGTTTTTCTGCTTTTTCATCTTTAAAAGGCATAAGTTGACCGTTGCAAAGTCTCATTTGCAAGTTTCAAACCACAAACAAACGTTCCCTCAGTTCTTTCACCGAAGAAGCAAGAAATTTCAGCATTTTTTTTTCAGAGTTTGAGGCCTTGAAACTTGCGCGACGCGCTTGGGAGAGGAAATACAAAGGGTTATAATGATCGCGCGGCACGCCTGTAGCGCGTTCACCAACTTCCTGAACAACCGACCCGACTGCCTTTCCATTGCGCGGCACTCTTCTTTGTGAACATGCCGCTCACCCAACACCTTCAAAAAACTCTGTGGAGCTGCTCCAATCAATCAAACAAGGTCTGAAGCCATCTTCAAGGTATTTTTCATTGCCCCTTGGTACATTTGAAATTCCAAAGAGGTATTGTTGCCTTTTTCTCCAAGGAAGAAATAGTGATTATAAGGTGGGGTTTTTTGGTCTAAAATCAGATGTTCTTGTTGATTGTGGGTGTCAAACATCCACACTGTGATAGGCAAGGGTGTGTTTAATTAGTTTTAGAGAGCCCTAGCTACCTTCAAACATGGTGATAACCCATAGTTGCTACAAGGAGAATACTTTGTAAAAATTTCAGAGGATAAAACAGTGACTGAAAAAGGAGGTATGTTAGACCAAAGTTGAAAGCTTTTCTAGGATTGTTAAAAAGCCAAAACTAGCCCACAGCTACTAGATAGACATACATAGTTGTAGAAGTCTCAAATCAATTTGAAGAGTGTCCTAACAGTGTTAAAACAATAGCAGACTTTGTTTGAATTTCCAAGGGGAAAACAGTGATCATAATTTGAAAGCTTTGTCATTTTAAAGTCCTCTCTGTATGATGAAATAGTGAACATTGTGCAGCCTGTATAGTTCCAAAAACAGAGTATGTTGTGAAGGTATTTTGAATCAATTGGATGGTGTCTTGTTTTACTTTGTGAAGAATAGTGAACAGCAGAAGAACATTGTTTGGGGAAGTGGTGTTTTGTTTTTGTCAAAACACAAAATTTCCTTATTTTTTCTTTTCACCAAGATACCACAAACTCACCTTTCAAGACTTTGCCCAAGCATAGTGATAAGATTGAGTTTGTTTCATTTGACAAATACTTGTTGTTTGGCATAAAAGAGGGAAAAACAGTGACTTATAAGGAGGACAGGGTGTGTTCTTGAGAAGCCATTTCAAGGACCATTTGAGATAACTTGTTTTGTCAGTCAGAAAAGAATATTCAAAACAAAATGCCTCCCAGGCAAGACAGTAGAAGTGGCCTTCACAGGAGGTTTGAGCCTGTTTCAACTGAATAGGTAAATGCTCATCCATTAGTCATGTTTAACTTTCATGAGGTTGGATTTCTAGAATTTTTTCAAAGGGTGCAGGAGGTGAAAAGTTATTCCCCTTTGACACATCTTTGTGCTTTGAGATTTCAAGGGAAACACTTTCAGCTGGCAGGCTTGGATTTCAAGTTTTCTCCTAGATCCATTTCCAAGGCCACCAAAATCCCTTATGTCAGAGAGAAGTGGTTTAAACAAAGCCACCTAGACTCAGAACAGTACAAACCCTTTTTGAAGCCTGAGCATAGAGATACATGTCCATCCATCTTTCCCTTCTCATATCAGTTGACTAGTTATGCCCCCCTCATGAAGATAATCATGAAATACATCACTTGCGAGGGAAGGTTCTCCTAGGTCTATGCTTACCGTGTTCGATTGCTCATGCATTTCACAAGAGCCAAATTGTTAAATCTCCCTTTCTTCCTTCATATAATTATTGAAAAAATGGCCTCCACTGTTCAGAAAAGACCTCCTTCTCAGTATTCAGCTTGGCTTTTCCATCATTCCCTCATCAAGGTTATCATTCTTCATTAGCTTGAGAAGAAGGAAATCTCTTGGGATACTTTCATTGCGCATCCAGATTTCGCCACTGTTCCTTCATTCCATACATCTCCTTCACCTTCCACTCACCATCCTTCACCTTCTTCAAAAAATCCCATTCCCAAGAAGCTCAAATTTCCCATTGAACATGAATAAGATCATGATGAGGGAGAAGAGAATGATGAGGAGAAAGAGCATGATGAGGAAGAGCAACATGATGAAGATGAACAGCAGCATGATGAAGAGGAGGAGCAGCATGATGAAGAGGAGGAACAACATGATGAAGAAGGGCAGCATGATGAAGAGGAGGAACAACATGATGAAGAAGGGCAGCATGATGAAGAGGAGGAACAACATGATGAAGAAGGGAAGCAAGGGGAAGAAGAGCATGATGATGAGCAGTAAAATGAAGATGAACAGCAGCAGCATGATGATGAACAACAACAACATGATGAAGCAGGGCAGCAAGGGGAAGAAGGGCAACAAAGTGAAAAATATCACAGTGAGGAAGGGCAGCAAAGTGAAGAGCATCACAGTGATAATATGTAGCCAAGTGATGAAGAGTAGCGCCATGAACAAAATAAAAAAAATGGCAAGAATGATGAGGAAAGTAACAAGGGAAAAGAGCCAATAGAGCATGTGCTAGCTGCCTCTCCTAGGCAAGGGGCCATGCTTTCTTCTCCAAAAGTGGCCAAGCCCCGGACATCAAGGAAAAGGGTGCCTAAAACTATAACTCCAAATGTTACTAGGGCCCTCCGAAGCAAGGGGAAATTGCCCAAGCAGCCCATTGTCGAATTACCCAAGAGGAGGAAGACTAAGAAGGCCACCCAAAGCAAGGGATAAGAGAAAGAAGAAAGCAACCATGAAAAGGAGAGGGACTTCGACATAATTCAAAGCCAAAGTGATGATAGCAACAATGAGGCCCGAATCCTAGAAACTCTCTTGATCAATAGAGAAATCCAAATTGATGCTTTAAGGGCAGATCTAAAGAGGGCTAGAAACTTCAATCACTTTTTGCAAATTCAAAATAAACAGATGAGTGTCCACATGGTGGTATATGAGACACGGGCCATCAAATACAAAAAAGAGGCCTCCAAGGTGCAAGTTAGATTGGAAGAACTCATGGGTGAGTTCAATGATAGCGAAGATGAAGATCACCCCAGAAGAAAGAGGCCAAGGACCATGGGACTCAAAAGAGCCCTTCAGAAACAAAAGGAGGAAGAAGCTGCCCTTCTCCAATCTATTCCTCTCACTACTTTGTTCACCGAAGAGATAGAGAACAATTGAGAAGCATGGCTCGAGAGGGTGAATGATCACTTGGAAAAGAATTTGGAGAAGTCCAATAGAGATTTGGACCTTCAAAGGAGGATGACCAGACACTCTAAGAAGCTCAATCAGTTCACCCGGTGGAAATTGAAGGCCACACAGGAAAAACTCAAGGAAGCTCAAAGGAGGCACCTGGCACCAAAATTGAAGAAAGATACCTCAAAACTCAAAATTTTTTCCTCAGCTTCACAGCATGTTTCTGAAAACCCTTGAGGGTCATGCTCGCCAAAATTGGGTGAAATTCAACAAGTTTTGGTTTTTTATCATTTTTGGGTTTTTGGCTAAAACTCATGGGAATCTTCATTTCTGTTTGGGGCATCCTCAAAGGATGAAAATGGTATCATTGGATGCCATAATTTCAGGGGCATCTACTCAGTGATTTTCAGATCAATTAAAGATGATTTGCTCCCCCAAAATGGCGAAAAACACTCACTTTTTCCACACTCGGCCTCGTTTATCAGCAAGGTCTATTTTTTGGGTTTTTACACACAGGTCAGTTTTTGATGGATTCCAGTGGTCAGTTTGGAGAAAAATAAGCATTTTCAGAAAATAGACATTCATAGATTTCCAACGAGCCATCACGGGCCTCATTTTGACATTGGAAAGGCCTCTAAAAGTTGCCGGAAAGACAGAGGATTTTCTGTTGATATATTTCCTAAGTATTTTTGTAAAAAATGAACCTTTCTAAAGTTACTTTTTCTCATGTGCGTTTAGCTATTTTTGGGCATGATTAGTTATGAAAAGTCAATATATTTTCCTTTTTTAGAATTTTTGAGATATTTTATTAGATATTTTGTGCCTTGGGATTTGTAAAGCCTCAAGGGAAAAATCAGATATTTTTGATGGGCCAATGAGATTTCAAGTTGCACTAGGAGGTTTTCCCTCATCTTGGCCTATATATTCCAAGAGAATTATTTGTAAACAAGGATGAACTTGATGATATAGAGCAATATATGGTTATACAAGCTTGGAAGAAACACTTGTCTCATGCATTGGATAGTTTCTTGAATGTTTTTGGATGATGAAAGAGGACTGTTGTTGGATTCCATGACTTGGTAAAATGGTATAGTGTCCCTCTCTATTATGCTTCTTAGTTTTCATTCATATTCCATGTTCTTCCTTGCTATAAGATAGTAGATAATAGATTTGAGACATGCCCTTGGAGGCACCTCAAATTTCCTGTTTCTTTATAGCTTCTATGTTTTCTTCCTTCTTAGTCATATCAAAGAATCCTTGATTGCTCTTTGATAACTGAAGAAATTGTTTGCTTGTTTCATTTATGGTTTTGTGCATGCTAAGTATGATTCACGGTATGCCCTGCTTACTCATGGCTAGTCATAGCTCCACCTCTGAAACCTTTCTTTGATTGTTTGATTGTCATTTGTTGAACCAAAGAGGTCTTGTACTAATCTTGCCCTTTGCCTAAAACTATGCAATCTTGCTTCAAAGTGCCCAATAGCTTGAAATACTATGCTTAGGCGTTTTATCATAGTGATTTGAGTTGTTTTTTTGTCTTAAATGTATTTCCCCAAAGTCTGATAGCAATTTCCTAAAGTTAGAGAGTCATGTATCTCTATGTATTGCTTGAATGTTTATTTCTATGCATTGATCAATTTATAGTTACATTTCTCATGATTAATGGTTAGCCCTACCATGTTTATGTCAGCTATTGAACTATTTATGTTTGAAATCCTTTGTTCTTCACAAATTTAGTGTCCATCCCACTCCATTCTACCCAAAGATCCATTTTGCCTCGATCAAATCGGTCCTTCAACAACCTTGTATCACCATCTGAAAGCTTTCTTGACCTTTAAAACCCCATAGCCCAGTTAATCTGACAATATTTTTATCTATATTAGTCTTTGATCAATTCATCCCTCACAAACCTAAAAGAAAAACCAAAAAACCTACTTCATAACTAGCCTAAAATCAGAAACAGAAGAAGCAAACACACAGATATCCCTTACACAAATAGAGAGAGCCCTCTCTGAGTCCAGGAAGGCTAGGTCCTTGGGCTCCAAAGATTGGTTTGATGTTACACTGTCATTTGGCTTGCCAATTAGCCAAATCACGGGACCCTAACACTAGGAATTGTTCTAAAGGCTAGGTGTCATCGAGGAGTTCGAAGGCAGCATGTAAATTTTGGATCTTGCGGAAATCAATGCAAAAGTGCAAGGTACCTTGATCTTTTGTGACAGGAATAGGATAAAAATCTTGGGACGTGGGGGCAGCTACAATCCTATCTTCGATATGTGATGATACAAATCGTATATTTTGGATTGTGTCATTGGTGTTCAGCGGGGGAAGAATCTTCGTAATGGGATTCTGCGTGAGCACAAGGTTGGGTTCCCCGCTAGGATGGTCGATTTCCGGTAGGTGGAAATTGTGCCTGCCGCAGAGGTGCCTGAATGTTTCCATTAATGGGCATACCTCTAGTGTATGATTTTGGACAGTGCAGATAGTGCACAATATCACTAAGCCAATGGAGTAGATTGTGTGAGATTCTACACTACTCATTCTTCCTGATGTGGACGCTTGGAAAGGGTCTGTCATAGAAGAGGTTGTCTTTTGCTTCCATTTCAGTATTGTTGGCTTTGGGGGAGTGTAGACTTGACGCCGCTCTTTTCACTCTTAACTTGGGGAGATGCATACATTTAACCATATGGTGAAAGTGTGGACAAATCCGGAAATAGGTGTGCATGATCTTCTCTTGGTTAGAGATAAGTTTCTCAGGGAGAGAAGGGACTATACGAAAACTAATTGCAAGGTGCTTCAATACTCTGCACTGTTTGATCCGGTTGCCGTTCAGGGCGCATAGACCGCATGTTATCCTAGGCTTGGTCGGGGTCATGCTTGGTTGGTGTGTTTTCTTAGTTTTCCTGTCACACCACGGTGGGGGTGGAGATGTTGACCCGATAATGTACTTTCTATGCCATTCCCGGAGGTCATCCTATCTCTTCTCTATGGTATAAATCATGTCGATGGTGGGACGAAGCTGTGAGGCATAAGTACAGTGCCCCTCATATTATTTCCCTGACATATAAGGAAAAATATCCTTGATATGAGGGTTCTGTCGTGCTTAGTTTTCGTTCTGGCCAAGAACCAGCGTCGTAACGCTGCTAAATCAGGACAAGTGGTGACCGCATGATTTGGCACTTTGCAAAACGTGCATATTGGTCTGTTCAGTAGAGAGCGGTTAGGGTAACTAGGGGTTCCCTTATTGGTCGCTTTCCGGCTGTCAAGAACATGATGGGTCTTCTCATCACATCTTCTTGGGTTGTGGAGTTGTCCGTGGACTCCACATCCATGTCTTCTTCTTGGGAGAGGCAAACTATGGCAGAGTGTAGGCTAGCAAGGGCTAGTCAGAATCGGGGGATATAGTGACAATTCTCCAAAAGGTGATTGTCGGCGCATAATGGACATGTGAATTGCACTGCCCGCAATCCAACGTAGTAAACCCTTTCTATTGGATACCATTTGTGGATGAGATCCAGGGTTGTGCACTCTTCGAGGAAGTGACCACGTTCATCACATAGTATGCAACGTATAACGGGCATGACTAGGGGTCTTTCTAGAGCCCTTCATTCTTCCTGCAGGTATAGGATGGTACGAGGTTCATTTCCGGATGCCTGGGTGGAGGGATCCTCTTGATAAGACCGCTCAATAGCATGTAAGGAGTCCCTATATCGTAGGATCTCTGGGAAATGGTGGGTATAATTCCCGTAGTTGCTACAGAGAGCGCATGCGTGATTTGTACACAGTGCTTTTTCCTTACTTTTGGTGGTTGATTCCTTTTTACAGGAACGTGGCGTCGCGATGTCTGTCTCGGAGCCAAGGAGTGGTTTTAATTCATCCAGCTCCAGACAAAAATGGGTAGGGTGACCTATTACATCACATATGGCGCATATTGGTGATTCCCATTGTATGGCGGGAGTCACCATATTCTTTCCTCTCTTCTTGGTTTTCTTAGCCGTGATCACCGGTTTTGCAATGGGAATTTCCTTTGCAGGGGTGGTTTCGACCATTTCTTGGATGAGTGGGACCTCCTCAGGACTGAGGAGATTCAATCCTATGGCAATAACATGGCTAGCTCATTTTCTTGCAGGGGGAACGAGGTACCAAACTAGGATTTCCAACGATATGTTGGGTAATACCAGTGTTTCCAAAAGCTACTGGGAGACGAAACCAGCTAGGGGGTAGAGGAATGGGGTTTGGGAGGCAGCATAGGCTAGAGAGATTGCCGTGGTCGATGAGTCAGTGTCGTTATTGCTTGTGTTTTTGTTTTGACTAGCTTTGGCGCTTGATTTGGACATCATGCACACCATAGCCCCTGTAACATCGAGTGATGACTCAGGGATAATGGGAGGATCTCCTAGGAATGACCCTAGAACGGACGACGATTTGAATTGGTCGGGGCCATATTCTTGTTACCGTGAAAGCGCATCCGAGGATGTACCTACATAGGGTAGAATTACATCAGTGTTTGTTAGGGGTCGTTTCTCGTTGTGCGTCAGTTGGTCTACAGTAATGATGCGGTCCTCATGGGGGCACATCATGATGCAGAAGACAGAGGAGGAAATGGCAGACATGGCGTACGTGCAACTCCGCCCAAGGAGTATATTGTAGTCCAAGTGAGCATCCAAGACTTCAATGTCTATGCGGACCTTATTTCTGGCTAAACAAACCAGGACGTTTTGGTAGAGCCCGACGGGGGTCAAAGGACGACCGTCATACACTCAAAGCATGATGACTGAGGGTTTTACTTCGGGATAACCTAACTTCTTCCAGACATTTTTGGACATGATGCATGTTGATGCACCTTCGTCTATGACACATCGGTGAATAGTGATATTCTAGACCGACACTAGTATTTGGAAGGCAACCATGGAAGGAAGCCTAGGGGTGGCTTTGTCTAAGTCAAAAACCATTAGTCGTGTATCGGCAAGCTCGATAGCGCCTAATGCGGAAAGTAGAGATTTCCGTTGTTTTGGGCATGACTGCAATATTTCCAAAGCTGACATAGCAACAGGGGATTGTGCTAAATTTTCCACGATGCTATAATTATGGCCCGCTTTGGATTGGTTTCCTACTTGCCTATTAGGTACATTTTCCATCTTTCGCAATGGTTCTATAGGCATCTTTGAAATGGTCAAACGTGCAGTCAGTGCGCTGGTACTTGCCCCTGGCGTATTGGTTTCTGGTAGGGTGTCATAATTGCGATTCTGTGTTTGGAAAAACATCTCTTCTCCACTCATGTAGATTTCATGGCTGCTTTTCCCAGATTCATCTGGGTGTTGTTGTTAAGTGTTGATCATCCCTTGGTGGGGCAAAGGTTCTTGCATAACAGTTGTTCGCTGGGAATATCCTCCTTGTCCTCCGTTACTCTGTAGCTTCTTCAACTCAGGGAGATCGGGACAATGGTGAGTATAGTGGTCATACTCACCACATAACGAACAAGAATGGTTTGTTCGAAGAGGTGGCATTTTCTCTACCATTGGGCATTGCTTAGCTCCTGGCTCTGATTCCGGTTGGAGTTGCCTCTAGCCTGGGATCGCGGTGGGCATTGCTGGTTGTTGCCCCCCTATCCAGGATTCCCTTTTGGCTAGTTTTTTTTATTTTTTCTTCACCACGTTAGGAGGGTGGTTCTCCTAGTTATATTGGTGTGGCTGATTTTGGGACGGCTGCACAAAGTTCACCTGTGCATTGGTATGCATAGGTGGGTCATGTGTTGGGGACTGAGCATAACGCGGTCCCTATTTTGCACCTTGCTATTGGAGGGGAGCTCTTCCGTCAGTGTTTCTTTCTATGTACTGGGTCCCCTGAGCTGGAGGATAGGGTCCTCCTTGGTGATACGCTTGTGCCCTATTAGTAAAAATTTGTTGAGGCATATGATGACTTTGAAAACCGGGTTGAGGTATGTTCTGGGTTGAACTATACATGCAACCAGGGTTTTGACTACTGCTACCTAGGTAACCTTGGGTCACTGACCCAATTAGTCCGTCTGCAGATTTTGACACGCCTAGAAATTCTTGATAAGTTTGCAGGCGTGGGGCGTTAGATAGGATGTTGTAAATGTATCCTGACTGCGTATAAATTAGATCAAGATTTTGGGCTTTATTGATTGCGTCCTCTTCGGATGTGGGGTTTTGTTGCGCCACATCCTTTGAAATCTCTATCGTAAGAGTTTTCAGGAACAAATATAAGAGAACCCGGTCGTCGAGTTTAGCTTTACATAAACTACGACGCCACCTCCACTCATGGAGATGGTCCGAGATGTGGACGGTGGGGGTTTGTCTAAAATGCATCAGTAATTCCATTATTGAATCATGGTGAATGGGTAACTGAAAATATGTTAGGAATGAAGTAGCAAGGGCGAAAAAGGTTCCATGTGAAGAAGGGGGTTTCTCCATGTACCACTTCGTGGCTACTCTTGTAATAGTGCGTTGAAATAATCTCAATCGAATAGTGTCGCCAATGATATTGTTCGATGAGCACCATAGGTGAAAGGTCATGACATGATTACTTGGGTATTCTACTTGCTTTCCTTCGAATTTTGGTATATCCGAAGGGAGCTTCGTGGGCATGGGAGGCCATGTATGATCATGTGCAATGGGGTCATTCTTCAGCTTGGTTAAATCAGGTAGATTCAACGAAGCTAAGAAAGGTGATTGGGAGGTTGACGCCATTGCAATGTGCGAAGACACAAAGTTCTGGTTAGGAAGAGGGTTAGTCTACGATGTACCATGTTGTGTATTCGGTTGGCTTCCCAAATGGGATACATTCCTTTTCTCCCTAGGGGTCGTGGGAGGAGTGGTGTGTGGTGTGGCATTGGGAGACCAACCAAGGTTCCCAAATATGGCTGCCCCAACAAACGACGAACCAATAACGATGGCAGTGTTCCGTCTTTGACACCTAAATGGCGAAAGACCTGGAACCCCTCCCAGTAATGGGGGGAGGTCTAAAAGACGCCTAGAGCGACAAGGTCCGATTGGGTCCATCCTGGTGTCGACTAGGTCTATTTTTTGGAAAAAATTAAGAGGATAGAGTCTATGATCAAAGAAAAATTATGGTCACATACATAAAACAAAGCGAAAATAAAATAAATTTTCCCTTTAAATTAATCTATGTGAGCAAGCAAAAAAAATGGTTTTTGTTAGTTTGCATATGATACTCAAAATCCTAAAAGACCTATTTGTCCTCACATACTCAAATATAACTGGGAATTGAGAATATTTCTTATGAGGGATGGCACAACGTCCCATAAGAGCTGGCGATGCCCCCAGTCAACCGAAGAGAATCCACCAAGGTAAGGGTAGAGGGTCTGGCGCTTGCCTGCACCGTCACTTATAGGGAAAACTATGCCCTATTTTTTGGCCACTAAGAACCACCATCCCACGTGAGCGTTCGAGTCTTGGGCTTCTTGGTAGTTAGCTAACAATACCGAGCATCAGCTAGGTTAGGTAGCCCCAACCGATACCGCATGCACTGCGCTTAAGCCTAACCCCCTCTGAAATGGGTCTCTGTCGTGCTCGGGTTTTCTTTGTCGTGGGATGATAGGTGGATTTCAAGCTCCCTAAATACACAACTTCTATGTTTCAATATGAAGTATGATCAAGGCAACTTATTGGATGCCTACCCCCTTGATTTTAACTTAAGCTATAAATTCTTTTATGGCCCCTGTAGGGATACTTTAGTGAGTTTGGTTAAGTTAGTTTTAGGTGTCTTTGGTTTGCTTAGTGGGTGAGTGTGTGTGAGCACAAAGTGGAAAAGCACATAGTTTGACCATGTGGATATCGATGATCCTTTACAAAATCCCTTATTTAAACTATGTTGTATTGTTCCTAGATCAAATGAAAAAAATGTGAGGATAATGGGCTAATTTCTATTTTTCCTAGTTAATCTATGTGACCAACTATAGGGAGATGGCGAATTGTGAATAGGGAGTGTTCATATGCTTACCTAGGATCACCAAAGGGTGCAAAGGTAGCAAATATTACTTGCTCTTCTATAAGCAATTCAATCCTAGTTCCGAACTTCCTAGTGCAAAAATTGAACTAAACTAAAACTTTCACTAAAAAAAAGAAAACTAGCTATCCAGGCATGGTCTTGGGCCACTTACTTTGGCTAGTTATCTAGGTGTGTAAGTACAAAAATTTGCAAAACATAAAAAAAATCAGAATGCAAGTTACTTTTCCCCCCTACTTAAACTATGTGTGAACTTTGCAAAAATTAACTTGAAGTAAAACTGACACTAAGCCTACAAAAAACAGTTAAGAGTAAGCTTTAACAAGCTGCGAGGTACCACAATCAGTGCTGGTAGGTGTATTAGGGGCTACCAAGCACTTTACAAGCGAGAGAAAACAAAAATAAGGGAGAAAATTTTCATTTTGTATTTTATGCGCAAAAGGCTGAAACAGACGCACTCTCTGCGCGCAGGTCAGCTCTGAACATGCGCCCTGCGTGTCTGTGAGGAGAAAACACACACAAATTCCTGCAAGAAAATTTTTTTGGAGCTATTCTGCTTCATTTTGTCACTTGGGATGAACTAGGGACTGCAAGAGAAATCAGGGGGAAATTCAGCTCCACTCCATAGCAAAGATAGAGGTATCTGCAAAAATAAGGCACAACCACATAAACTTGGTAATAAATGTTAGTGGAGCTGCCAATCCTATTGTAGTGTGTTTGGTGCACATATGTAAGAAATAACACCAACTTAAGGGGTGTGTTTTACTCCGTTAATTTATTGGTAACAAGCAGAAAAAGAAGTGGAGTCAAGCAAATTAGTGGAACA
The DNA here is from genome assembly GCA_034641835.2 of Pinus albicaulis. NCBI lineage: Eukaryota > Viridiplantae > Streptophyta > Pinopsida > Pinales > Pinaceae > Pinus > Pinus albicaulis. Next base: position 40,821 of record JAXQQM020072307.1, read on the forward strand.
ATCTAGTATCAATAAGCATACTAGATAGAGAAAAAAGCATGCAGATATAAAATAAAACTAAAACAAATAAACAGAAGCTCTGAAAAGATTCAAACGACAAAAATAATGCACATGGTGGCTCTAGGCTCCTCTTATTGAGCGCTGGTAGTAATAAGAGTGAAACTTTACCCTCTTGCCAAAAGGCCCCTAGACAATGGTTCTAGGTCCCAATGCAAGGATGTTTTTATCCCAAGCTCGCCTCAGTGCAGTCTCCCTCTCTCTCTACTATGTTGGACTGAACTTGTTGGATGGCCAACAATTAATTCCCCTCTATCTTTAGCTTCGGCTCACACACTGTTGGTATTTCTTAGGAAATTCTGGCCAGCATAACAATGTGTTCACCCATTCTTCATCTCATGGTGGCCTTATATAGGAGATTTCAAATCCTCCCTTCCCTCTCTTGGTACATGGAGGATGGTGACCCAAGAGATGGGTATGATTCCTTTGTGTGCTCGCATAGTGTCTAAGGATGTGTTGGTGGTTGTCCTTAGGCGGCTTCAAGTAAGTCATCACTTATCCTTTGCTTTGTGTGGTCCCGGATAGTGACATTTCGCCACTCTCAGGAATGCGCGCATATCGGGCAAAAAGGCATGCAAAAGGCACTCTTCATGAAGGATTATGCGCGCAAATAGCATTTAGCACTAGTTCAAATTTTGTTTTCCTCAGACCTAAGATATTTTAAAATACTTTCCAGATTCTGTAATGTCTTCCAGCCCTGTAAATCCTTTTGCCTGACATTAATTAATGTCGTCTTCTGTTGTACGATTTTCCAGTGTTAACAGTCATCATTACCATTTTTAGCATGCATGATTCATGATTAGGGCATGAGTTGTCATCAAAACCATAAAAAATTACCCAATTGAGTCTTTTTGTCATTCTCTATTTTATCCTTGCATGTTATTGAGTTGCTAGAGAGCTACTTTCCGAGCCAAGCTGGTTGCTGGCATTTTCAAAGGTTGCAGGTGTCACCAATAAAGTGAGCCTGAGAAAATATAAAATCACCCTGGCTTCAAGAAAGAAGACAAAAAAATGTGGTCACGACCTCATAGATGAACCCATGGACATGAATTTGTTAAATGAAGACCCAACTTCCTTGGAGATATTCAGAAGAACGGGTTATTTGCAGTTCTACCAAAGGCTGCAGGGTTGCCATTTGCAGGTTTCTAAGGAGTTTGCTATCAGTTTCAATGGGACAGCTTCAAAGGTGGGAATGTTAAACCTCACAGTAACACCAAAGACCGTTGTAGCAGCAACAGGAATCCCTAGGGGATGGGAACAATGGTTCAAAGGCATCAAGTTCACCATGCAAGACTGCTATTGTGAAACCAGCTCCAAAAAGAGAAGAAAATAGATATCAACGCCTTAGAAATAAGCCACTTCGATGGAGAAACCTCCAATACATTACATGAATGAAAAATTCTTGGATGATACAAATTACAAAACCTCCTTTATATATATAAGAGTCCATGGGGCCACAATGTAATCTTAGTGGGGCCACAATGTAATCCTAGCCGACCTAAAAGTAATAATTTAAGGGCACAATAATAACAATATGGGGGTTACAAGGGTACAATAATAACAATAAGGGGGTTACACTAACAACAATAAGGACTACATTAGTAATACAGGGACCCACATGCCCTCTCCTTCAAAAAAGTGTTGTCCTCAATGCTCAAAGAGGCTATGGGTACTCGTACAAATTATCATCCTCCCATGTAGAATCTTAAGTGGGTAAGTTCTTCCACTTGATGAGATACCTTGAAATTGATCGATCTTGTAGTTATAGAGTTCTTGTTTCCGTGACTACTTAAAGTTCTAGTATGATTTTTCCTTCCTCATCAAGTTCGGGAAATATTGTTCGAACTGGAATTTTGTCACCTATAACCTTCTTTAAGCATGAAACATGGAAAACTGGATGCACTCATGAAGAAGCAAGAATCTCCAATTTGTATGCCATAGTACCAATATTTTGCAACACCTTGTAAGGACCATAGTACTTTAGCGATAATTTATTATCCGTCTTAGCTTGCTTCAGGGACATTTGTTTGTATGGTTGTAACTGTAAAAATACCCATTCTCCTACATCAAAACTTCTCTCGCTGTGATGTTGATTTGCCTATTGTTTCATTCGATTTTGTGCCAAATTCAGGTTATCCTTTAAGAGTTGGAGAACTTCTTATTGATGCTCGATGTGATCTTCCAGTGCTTGAACCTTCGAATTTTCTCTTAAAGATTATGTGATGGACGGTGGATGATATCCATAAAGTGCCATAAATGGGGTCATTTTTGCTGCAGTGTGGAAGGAGGTGCTATACCACCATTCAATGAGAGGTAACCACTTGACCCATTATGTTTTTTTATCAGATACAAAACAACGAAGATATCCTTCCAAACATTTATTTACTATCTCAAATATCTACCGTACTGAGGATGATAAGATGAGCTATGAGCTAATTGAGTACCCAAACAAGAAAATAACTCCCGTCCAAAAATTTCAAAGAAAATGATCTTTGTCATTTTCACAATAACCCTTGGGTTTCCATGTAGCTTTTGAATTGTGTCCATAAATGTAGTAGCAACTGTACTTGATTTAAATGGATGAGATAATGCACAAAAGTGTGCATACTTGGTAATTCTATCAACTACCACCATGATGACACTCTTTACTTTGGACTTAGGTAAACCTGTGATAAAATCCATTGAAATCTCCTCCCAACGTTGACTTGGAATGGATAAAGATTGTAGAAGACCCGGGGTCTTAATTGTCTCAACTTTATTCTGCTGGCAAATCAAACATCCCACCACAATATTTTGAATATCAGATTTAAGGCCATCCCAAAAAAAAACTTTCTTCACCCTGTGGTAATTTTTTAAAAATCCTGAGTATCCTCCTAAAGGAGAAGTGTGCAATTCCAAAAGAATATTTTGTTTTAGTTGGGAATTCTTACAAATATATAAGCGATCTTTGTACCATAAGGAATCATTTTTCCAACTAAATGTATCAGATTTACTAGGATCTTGCTGCAACTTTTGAATAAGTGTCCACACTTCTTCATTCTTCTTCCATTCATCCCTTGCTTCAGTTATCCAATCTAGTTGGATAATAGATATGGCACAAAGCAATGCTTCTACCTCTTCATTCTTTCTTCAGAGTGCATCTACAACAACATTTAGCTTCCCTTTTTTGTAGATTATTTCAAAGTCATAACCCAGCATCTTTGTGACCCATTTTTGTTGCTCTTTTGAAGATAGTCTTTGTTCCAAAAAGTGTTTAAGACTATCATGATCAGTTTTTACCTTGAAGTGTCTTCCCATTAGGTAAGTTCGCCATTTCCTTAGTGCATGCAGTATTGCTAACATTTCCTTCTCATAAATAGGTTTCTGTAAATACTTTCCTTTGATTGGACGACTTTCAAAAGCAATGGGTCTTCCTTCCTGCATTAAAACTGCACCAATTCCATTTCCTTAGGCATCACATTCCACAATAAAGGTTTTCGTGAAGTCTGGTGTAGCTAAGACCGGTGCTAGGCACATTGCCTCTTTAAGACGTTCAAAGGCCTTAGTTGCTTCAGGAGTCCATGAAAATGCATCTTTCTTCAATAATGTTGTTAGAGGTGCTGCTATTCTCCAATAATTCTTAACAAACTTGCGATAATACCCTGTTAACCCGAGAAATCCTTGCAACTTCTTTATGGTTGTGGGGACTTTCCATTCCTTAATGGCTTTAATTTTGTTAGGGCCTACTTTAACACCCTCGTGAGATACAATATGACCCAGATATTCCACCTCTTGTAGTCCAAAGAAACATTTGGATTTTTTTGCATATAATTGTTTCTCCTGCAATAGTTTGAGCACCCTGTCAACATGTTCAACATGATCCTTCCAAGACCTGCTGTAGATTAGCATATCATCAAAAAATACTAGCACAAATTTTCTAAGGAAGGGTTTGAAAATGGAATTCATCAACCCTTGAAATGTAGAAGGTGCACTGGTAAGGCCAAAAGGCATGACCAAAAATTCATAATGACCCTCATGAGTTCGAAATGTTGTTTTTGGAATATCTTCAGCCTTCATTCTAATTTGATGATATCCTGAACGAAGATCCAACTTGGTAAAATAAATTGCTCCATGTAATTCATCCAATAATTCATCAATCACAGGAATGGGAAATTTATCTTTAATGGTGAGCTTATTGAGCTCCCTATAATCCGGACACATGCACCATGATCCATCCTTCGTGTGTACCAATACTACAGGAGTAGAGAAATAACTTTGACTAGGTTGAATTATACCAGCGTCTAACATTTCTACAATCATACGTTCAATTTCTCTCTTTTGGACATAAGGATATCTATAAGGCTTGATGTTCGCAGGAACACTTCCTGGAATCAAATCAATAGCATGATCATGATCATGAATAAGTGGGAGTCCTTTGGGAGTTTCAAAAACCTTGGAATGATTGTCCAAGACTTTTTGGAGATTTGCAGAAATAGATGATTTTGATCTTGGAACTTCTAGTGAGCATAATTGTGCAATTACGCCTCGATGTTCTTTCTTTAGAAGCTTTTTCATGACATTAGAGCTTATTATCTTTCCCGACTTCCCTGCAATACCCTGTAATTCGACTTCCTTTCCTTCTTAAAAAAAAAAAACAAATAAATTAATTAATTAAAAAAAACAATTAAATTAATTAAATTAAATAAAAATTAAATTAAATTAAATTAAATTAAAAATAATAAAAATAAAATAAAAATAATAAAAATAAATTAAAAAATAAAAAATAAAAAATTTCTTGAAAATTAAAAGCTATCGTCCCCAAAGATTGTAACCATTGTACTCCTAGTACAACATCAACACCTCCCATAGGAATGGAAAGCATTGGACTATTCAATACATATTCCCCCATGGTTAGCTTGATATTATGGCATTTTCCAAAGCAATTTATAATTCCTCCATTTGCAACCATCACTTGACATTCTGGTGCTAGGTATAGGAAACAATTCAATTCCTTGGCTACCTTACAATGAATAAAATTATGGGTGCTACCTGAACCAATCAACACTATTACCTTTTTCTTCTTGATATGTCCTTCTATCTTGAGAGTTTGAGGAGTGGTAATTCCTGCCAATGCATTACATGATATGGTCAGACTCATTTCTTCCTCTTCTAGGGCTGGTTCCTGGTGTATATCCTCTTCTTATTCATTTTCTTCTTCCTCTTCACAATCTATGTAAAATAATTTCTTCTCAGCACACTTATGACCTTTAGTGTATTTTCTATCACAAATGTAGCAAAGCCCTTTTGCTCATTTTTCTTCCAATTGTTGTGGTGTCAACCTTGTAGGTTGTGGAAATCTAGGAGTAGCAACACTTCCCTCTTTATAGAAGTGAGTGGTAGGCTTCCTCGTCGCCATAATTTTACATTCAATTTTTCTTGCCAACTTGAATGCCTTCTCTAATGAATCAGGTTCCAAAATGCGAACTTCATGTTGGATGTTATCCTTTAAAGTCCCTATGAAGAGATCAATCCTGTATTCCTCTGGAATATCAGTTACCCTTATATTCAATTTTTGGAAGTCCTCAATGTGCTCCCCCACTAAACCCTTTTGTTTGAGATTTATCAATTGGATAAAGAAGGTGTTTCTCTTTGTATCCTCATAATGTGCTATCATTTCCTCCATAAAAATTGACCAAGTGACAATTTTTTTATGGAAGTAAAGCCATCGATACCATACAAATGTATTTTGTTCTAAATGTAAAGTTGCAATGCGTACCTTTTGTGTGTTTTGCACATTATTGAGATCAAAATATTGCTCCATCTGTAGTATCCATGTTACATGACCCTTTCCATCAAACTTCCTCATATCCATTTTTGGAATATTGTGGTTCTTCCCACCAACATTAGAGTTTATGAAATCACGATTAACATTTATTTTGTTCTCATCATGATTTTCCTCTACTATATTTTCACCATTGGGAAACATTTTTTATATCAACTTTGTCAAACCTTCGATGTCTACTTTTATATCATTCTTCATGTTTTCCATTTTTTCATCGATCCTAGCTTCCATGTCATCCATCTTAGCTTCCATGCCAACTTCCCTGCCATCAATATTAGCTTCCAAACCATTCATCTTAGCTTCCACGGCTTTCTTCAAACCATCCATTTCAATTTTTGTTGCTCTTTGCGATAGAGAAATTTGGTGCACTTGCTCATGGACTTTTGATATCTCATGTTGCATTTCTTCGTCTTCATGAGTCATAGTAGAGCCTTCTGAAGGCTTGATGGGTGTTGAATTCCTTTTAGGAGGAATTTTAGAACCCAATACTGATATCTATGCTCAATAGGCCTTTGGAATCACCTACAACTGATTTTTCAAAAAAGACTTATACAATTTGAAAAACAATACACACCTTTTTCTTGATTTTGAGGAGCTCGATATTGAAACTGATTTATCTTTGTGATTTTGGATCTTCAATATCTGAAATTTGGCCCTGAAGTAGCCCACTGAATATTCTTTCAAATGCCACAGGTCTGACCTGATTTGGATTCTTGAAGACAAATTTATGCCCAATCTCCTATGATGACCTAATTATGGATTGGTTCAGTAGAGCGAACTTGTATGACCTTCCAAGTGTCATTGTTTCCTCCTTTCACTCTGAAATTGATATAAAGAAAACTATAGTCCGTGTACTTGTGGCCACCTTTTACAAAATTTGAATCTGATGCTCAGAGAGAGAGTTATGAATCTTTTCCCACAATCACGTCTTTGAGATGAAATTTCGGAGCCCGCAAAAGACCTAACTTCCACAGACCATATTTCCGAAAATATTGTGAACCAAGCTCTACACTTTTGCGAAGATCTTCCTCAAGATTTCTTCTTTGCTTCCTAAAAATTTCGGCTTTTGAACCTTTGTAGAAAAAAATGTTATAGCGAAAATTCTACGATGACTTGTTTAGGTTAAATTCAGGAGCCTACAAAAAGACCTAACTTCCACAAATCATATCTCTGAAAATATTGCGAACCAAGCTTTGAAATTTTGCGAATATGTTCCTCAAGATTTTGGCTTCGCACTCTCAATATTTCAACTTCTGAACCTTCATAGAAAACAAATTATAGCGAAAATGCCACAATGACCTGTTTGGGACAGCAAAACCCTAGAATCCAAAGCTTTGATACCAAATGTTGTGAAACCAACTCCAAAAAGAGAAGAAAAGAGATATCAACGCCTTAGAAATAAGCCACTTGGAGGGGTCAACCTCCAATACATTACATGAATGAACAATTCTTGGATGATACAAATTACAAAACCTCCTTTCTATATATAGGAGTCCATGGGGCCATAATGTAATCCTAGCCGACCTAACAATAATAATTTAGGGGCGCAATAATAATAATATGGGGGTTACAGGGATACAATAATAAAAATAAGGAGGTTACACTAACAACAATAAGGGACTATACTAGTAATATAGGGACATAACAAATGCAAAGAATTTATCAAGCCAGAGCATAGTGAAATTGATCTCACAAATGCCATCCCAAGGAGCTACATGAAAGTAAATTTCTCAAAGTTGCTGCTAATTATTCAGAAGTACTTCACCTATGAAGGGAGGTTTCACATGGTCTATTCCTACCACCTTAGGCTTATACTTCATTTTGTGGGTAAGAGGTCTCTTGACTTGCCTTTTTACTTATACAGAAGTCTAGCTAAAATTTCAAATAAGGTCCAAGTTAAAAAAGAAGGAAATGAAACTTCTCTCTTTCATCATTGTTTGATCAATTTGTTGGTGTTAGAGGTGTTAAAAAGATTAGGCAGAGATTGGACATCATTTCTATTCATCAGTGGTTTTGAAATAGATGCTGTCACTTCTAAAAGAATTCCTAAACCTAGAGATGTTTCATCACCTACATTAGCAGAGCAAGTTGAGCCAGTGAGCATGGAGATAGAGCCTTTGCAGGAGGTTGATACACCCAAAGCTACACCTGAAAAATAGAAGCTAATAGTGAGAAAACATGGCAGCAAGAGGGTTACAAGGAGCCAAACAGTGGCTAAGGGTAACTTAGAGGACATCTTGCATGCCATTGATATTGAATAAACTCCCATAGTCCAAGCTGAAGACATAGATGAGGGAGGAAGGAAGCTTAAGAAAGGAAAAATAGCTAAGAAGTTAGAATTTGTAGGTAATGATATTGGATTCATGTTTCTAGCTAGAAAAATAATGACAAGACATGCTAGAAAGATCATGGAAAGCAGCAAAGAGATTCAGAGGGCCAGTGAAACTGCTCAACCACCACCAAGCATCATAGACCTCTCCTCACCTACAAAAGAATATTTGGTCATCAAACAAAAGAAGGGAAAAGAGAAAATCACTGAAAAGATAGAAGTTGAAGCCCTTAAGTAGTAGTTGAAAGATGCAAGTGAAGAGATATCAGTCTTGAGGAAAGAGGCAAAGAAGCATAGAGCTGAAAGAGTGCAGTTTGAACAAATGAGAAATATTTGGGAGTATCAAGTCACAAGTGTCTCAAAGACCTTGGACAACACAGAAAAACTGATAAAGTGGACTCAGCCACTAAGATGAGAGGTAAAGCACATTAAAAAGGTAAACCTTCACTTACAGTCTAAGAATAGGACACTGAAAGACCAAGTCAAAGACCTTCAAGAACAATTGGAACTTATTCATGAAGAGCTAGAAAAGAAAGGTTTAAAGATGAGTGTGGTTGAAGAGCCCATAGTTCAACTAATCATAAATGAGGAGGAAACACCACATGAGCCATAATTTGAGATTGAATATGCTTTAGTGGGTTGATTACATGCAAAAAATCAAGATCTTGCAACAAGAGGTCATTTTGTGAAGACATTTGTGAAATGTGAAATTTATGCACTTTTACACAGTTCCGTAGCGTTTCCTAGGCTTAAATACAGGAAAACGTTACAAAAAAACCTATAGCAGAATTTTTCCTCTAAATTCACTTTTTGCAGTTTTCAAGGAGGGAGATTGATGGTGGTGATGTTTCATGACTTGATTGACACCATGGAATAGCAAAGGACTGAAGTTATTGGGTGTAGAAGTCATTTTTTTCAATGCCACCAAAAATCACTATGAAACTGTCCTATTTTCATAGCGAGCATTTGTTAAAGGTTTTGGAGCATCTTAAGGACAGTTTTGGACAGATGGAATCCTCCAACATGTCAAGGGAGCTTATCATCAAATACTTATGACTTGAAGGAAGTGTTGCGGAGACATGTCATTAACCAACGCAACTTTGAAGATAAGGGTTATGCATTCCTGAAAAATAGGGTTATGTTCCACAAGTCTAGGAGGGTTTTTAATATGTAAAGTGGTGATGAACAATGTCATAGCTTTTTCGACCATGTGATACTTATTTTTCAATTTTCATGTAACTGTTTCACAATATAAGGTAGAGTATGTAATAAATAGGAGTTAGAGTCCTATTAGGAAATGTTTTCTTTAAGGTGTAGTTGTCAGATTTCGGGTTGAAGTCATGTATTTCAGTTATGTGATGTGTCATAGGAGAATTCTATGGTCTAGCCATGAGGAATATCATCCTTATTGTAAATAAGGTCTATTAAAAGACAAAGCATCGAAGTAGTCTAGGGTTGGAGATTTTTTGCATTAAACTGCTACTTTATGTATTTGACTTATATCAGTAATACAGAGTGACTTTCTCTTGACAAACCTGAGATTCTCTTGGGGTTTTTAATGTATATGATTGATCTATATATTTATGTTTTTACCATTTGTAGTAGATTTCATCTCTATTACTTAGAATTCATAATTTATTCTCTGACTTCCTTTAGCGATGAAATGACTGTGTTGCCCTATGTTTTATGTGTGATTTTCCTCTGTTAAATACCCCTATCTGCCTCAGCTTCCGAAAGAAACCTTGCCACTGAAATTGCTAATTGTTGACTCCATAATCCCAATGGTAGTAAGCATGCATTCTTTTCAACCTGCAAACATAAAAAAACAAGTTACATTTCCAAAAGAGTTAGCCATCTAGTATCATCATTATTCAATATCATAAAACCCCTTTGAGAGAGCCCTCTCAGACTGAAGAGGCTAAGCTTCATTCAAAAGCTAGTTTGAAATAGTTACATTGAGTTCTTTGATAAGCAGCCAATCAAATACAATTATCTAATAACATTTTGGTGCATATGCTGGGAGTCTGAAGATATAATTTTCCAAAAAATTTGAAGCTGAACTCTTGAAGGTAGCAGGAGCTCAGAATCTGTTCGAGGCTACAACTACCTTTGTGACTCCATTCAAAATTCTCATGTTCAAAGGTGGCTTTGAAAAGGATATATACAAGGAGTAATCCTAACCCAAATCCACCTACAATTGTGGATAATCCAAACACAATTTCCAGAGGCATTCAAGGCAGTTTTTCATAATCAGGTACTTCATTACACACAAAAGCCTTGTCCTCTAAATTTTTAAGAAATCCTAAAGATAAAAAGTTTAATGATAAAATTCAGGAAGTCTTGTTTAGGTCTAAAAATGAAAAATAATTGACTGAGATTTTTTTAGACCTACAAAGAAGAGGTATCGATACCTCAGCCTTAGTGAGCCAAAGATAAAGAATAATTTTTGGAAGCAGTCACATCAGAGTTATTGTTATAGAGGTAATATTTGGATAGGTTGAAGTAACTAGACCCATTTGAAATCTTGTTAAGAAGTAAATCTGGTTTTCCTTTACCTGACTGGAGTACATTTGTAACTGGACTACAAACACAAATCACTCCACCTCGTAACAGTTCCTCTTCCTCTACTACGGTTGTCCCTAAAACTACCATATTTCCTGTCATCATGGCTGGAAATGTTCCACCTCCACCTGCTGCTACACCTGCTAGGTATGCCCCTCTTGTTCTCCCAACTATCCTTAATGCCCTTCCTAGAAAATATTCTACTAGAAACAAAACTTGGGGAAGTGATGAAGAGATTACAACTGTAGAGCATGTAGATCAGTTTAATGACTTTATAGACAGGGAGAAGGTTGACCATGAGGATTTCAAGATGATATTATTTGCTCAGAGATTTACTAGTGAGGTCAGAAATTGGTTCAAAGCCCTTGCTGCAGGAAGCCTGCATAATTGGAATGAATTTGAAGATAGATTCTTGAGAAAGTGGGGAAATAGAACCAATATTGTGCAAGCCCTCACTGAGTATAATAGTTTGAAAAGAGTTGTTGATGAAATTGTCTAAAATTTCTCCAAGATATTTAACAAATTTTATGACTCCATCCCTGCCCATCTTAAGCTTCCACCAGGAGTAGCTCAACTGAGATATGTTGAGGCCTTTGAATATGAATTTTTTATCCTGCTAAGAGAAAGAGAATCCCCTTCACTAGCTGAAATGAAAAATGATGTTGTGAAGGTGGATGTCACTGATGATAGCAGCTAAAAATTCCAAGATGGGAAAGACAAAATTGAAAGAAGAAGATAAGCCTTCCACCTCAGATGAAAATTTTGACTCCATGATGAAAACAATGGAAAATTTGATGGATAGGCTTGCCCTTGGAAACACTTCTGCTACTCCTGCACAACATGAACCACAGTTTAGAAATCCTCAGTTCAGAAGACCTCAAAACTAGCAAAGACCAAGGGAAAACAAAAATCAGCCTGACCCTCAAGTAAGGCCTCCTTTAAAGAAAAATTTAGTTGATGAAGAAGATTACCCTGAAATACCAGAAGACACCATTCATTTCCTAGATGAAAACATGTCTGGAATGTTTTTGACTAAGGAAGAGAATGATGGGTCAGATCATGATGTAAACAAGGGTGAGGAACTGTCTAATTACCTTAAAGGACATCAACATGCAATCTTTGAGATGCAGAAGCAATACAACCTCAGAAACATAAATGTTTCAATTACTACAAATAAAACACAGCCTAAGAAAGATGCCCCTAAAGCTGCTGAGGTTAGAAAATATCCACACCTCCTCCTCCTGTTAAAGAGATTGAGAAAATTACTTATGTTTTCAGTTTGGAGAATGATATTTTCAAAATCAATATCCCAGTCCCTTTTGGATAAATTCTTAAGGTGAATGAATATAGAAGTAAAATTGTAAAAATGTTTGTTACACGGCATTTTGTCACTGTCCCTGCAATCCCAAACTCACACATTGGAGGGTCATTTCTGTGACTAATAAGAAGTGCCATGCCTTGCAAATACCATCATTGCATCCCTTTACATGAGAACAGTATTCCTCCTGTTGACAATTCCATGAGCAAAACTGTAAAAACCCTTCTTTTTGCCTTGGCGCGAGTAGCTAGTTACACTCTCGAGCCGATTGGGAAAATTAACATTGAGCACGCGCCAGTTGGCGCTCTGTCCCAGTTAAGTGCTCACACCAAGCTGTTTATGGAATGTTTTTTAAAAATAGAGGCAAAGATTCCACCTCAACAACTTTGAGGATGAGTCATTGGGAGTGGTTGGACTGAATAACCACAGACTCCCTCCTTTATTTTATGGTTTTCCACCTCCCATGAGAACCTCCTAAAGGATAGGCCTCCCTCCCACATTTGTACGGATCCCAACCTCCTCCTTTTCCTCTATAAAAGAAGCTATCTCTCTTTGCATCAACTAGCTGAACTTGGAGAATTGATACTTTAGCTAAATAGTTGGGCATAGATTGAGGAGTTGCATTGTGAAAGAGATAGAGCAAGGAGGAACTTCGTTGAGAGAGCTTGATTCCATGCCCTCATCCTGTCTGAATCCCTTGAAAAGTACTAAGACGCACTTCAGTTGAACCCCACTAGAGGAGACTGCGACGTCAAAGCATCGGTTGTACCTCTTCCTTCTACTAATATATATATATATATGACTAGCGTTTGAGTTCTCGTTTTGTGTTATATTTGTTTAATTTAATGCAACATGTGTATCCCTCTTTGAATGGTTAGTGATTACGAATGAAATTATTATTTTGTATGCTTCTCTTGTTTACTGTGTCATGTGAAAGTATCCGAGCATGACTACAAACAGATTGTGACTTACCAAGGCAGGAGTGAGAGGTCACCACTACTACAATTGCAACAACAGCATTGGACCCCAGGTAGGCCGATCTACTGTGTCCTCTTTCATTCTGTAGTTAGGAACCTACATTCTAGCATGTCTCTTTGTTTCTAGACCCACCCTAGGGCTAGAGGGATCGTCTCTGTCCGCAGAGAGGATTTACCTGCATAACAAATTAGCGACTCCACTAGGGAAACTGACTGAGTTTGTCGTCTTAGCTTGTTGGGTCATTTTCGGTTGTTGGTTTGCTTGTTTATATTTTTCTAGTTTACTATCTTGCTTGCCATCCTCTATTCAGCTCCAGAGTGTCAAGATTGACCTCTGCTCATTGGATCTGCCTTTTTTCTATAGTTATCTGGCTTGGTGCTCTTTTCATTTGAATAGTCACGCCGATTGGCGCAAGTTGCTCTTGGTGCAGTCGCGCCAACCACTGTTTGGCGTTGAATACAGCCTCACAGTCATGCCAACTCCTGTAGATTTAGGTTTACCCTGCTTGATGAGTATTTGGTAAATTATTCTTTCCTCTGGGTTATTTATTGTGTGTAATTAAACCTTTGAGACTATTTCAACTACTGTAGACTTGTTTTTCTCAGTCATTTGTGCGTCTTCCTGTTGGTGCAGTTTAAGGCCTTAGGGTTTCTACGTGTATTTGTGCACTGAGCCTTCTGTTTTAAGATCAAATCTCTTTTATTTTTTTCAGTCTCATTTTGGGTCGATTGCGCTGAGTTTTCTTGATCCTTTTGAGTGTTTTTTTTGGTTGAATGGTCTTTTCATTTTTCGATTTACCCTTCCCCTTATTGCTCCAAGCATCGATTACATTGCTTGTTTTGGGTCGTTTTAGAAAACTCTCTTTTTTGGTTGAAATATTACGACATTAATGTGAGTGTTCTCTTATGTTTGTTTTGCATTCAGTTGAGCCATTCAATTCCAATTCCTACATTCGCATACTCAAGCTCATGCTTATTTTTCATTGAATTAGTGCATTGTGTGCTTCGTTTCATTTGAAAAATTAATATATATATATATATATATATATATATATATATATATATATATGTGTGTGTGTGTGTGTGTGTGTATGTATGTTTTGCATCCTTTCTTTGCATCAAAATTGAAATATTCTTTTGCATAACTAGCATTTGTTAATCTAGGAAAGAGTTTCATTTTCGATTGATTGCATTAGAGGCATTAGGAGTTTTCTTCATATACTTTCCTTGCTTGTTATTGTTTGAAAGATTTCTATCCTTCTCATAACTAGCATTCATCAAATTGAAAATGATGTTCATTTGCATATAGTTTGCATTTAGGAATTTGAGCTCCAAATTTGATAGGGCCTTGAAATCGAAACATAATCCAAGATCAACTTTAAAATTCACACAATGAACCTAAGGCAACATTGAAACCTAACACAACATTTCTAGTGGTCTAGGCTAGAGACGTGTTCCGGCGTCTTAAAACCTAGTAGCTGTCGTTTGCCTTTTCGCTTTAGACAGTGCTCACACGGACTTGTGCTCCCCATACCGTTGCGTATATAAAGGGAGACCCCCCTAGGTTGCAATCCTTTTATCCATAGGAAGCTGAGTATGTCGCCTTGTAACCGTGATACACCGAACACAGCATTCGGGGAGACTACCTACACATACATTAAGTCCTTGGTCATTTCTCTTTCATTTGATCACCAAGGTGTATATGGAAGTTCATGGAAACCTGGTACACCCTCTTGCTTAGAGTACCTGAGTAGTCATTTCGATCTTTTCGTGACTCTTTAAACAAGAGAAGAGATCATCGAGAACTTGTCATTTCACGCTCATTTCAAATTAAAAGTGACTAGAGTCATATTTTTCTTGTTTCTTAACTCTTAAAACATGAAACAATGAATTTTGGTTTCAGTGTCATAATGTTGGGTGTGGAGCCTGATTATCTTGTTTATTTTGTATCAGAGCGTTGGACCCCTGTACCTTAATGGGGGTGGAAACGTCACCCGTAATTAAATGTTGCCTGGGGGGTCCAGGGGGGGTGGCTGTGACTTTATGGAGCCCCCCCTGGAAGGGGGGTTTTGGGGGCAGTGCCCCCGAAGCTAAAAATAGATCTAAAATTGCCTTGTAAAAGTATAGTAATTTCTAGTCAATTTGGGCCGTTCATTAGGCGGATGATCTGACAGTAGAAGTTATGTTTAGTTTAGGGTTTTTTGCCCTAAAAGGCACCCCCTCGCTTGTATGAGGGTATTGTATTGCAGCTGTGTATGGCATGTGTATTCTCAGAGTGAGAAATAGAGAGGGAGACTGTGAGAGAGAACAGAGGATATTACAGCGGATCTGTTGTAGGTTATGTCTCTTCATTTTGCTAGATAATAGAAAGGAAGGACTGGCTATTTGGGGTGGACGTAACCCAAACTGGGTGAGCCACGTATATATGTGTCTCTCTAGTTTTATTTGTTTTGTGTGCTTGTGTTTTCCGCATATTTTATATGTTGCATTACTCTGTAATATTTAATTTTATAACACATAAAATAAATCACCTACAATTACATGCCCATTAAAAGTTTTTTTACTCGGCCTGTTCTTGTTTTCCTTAGTTTTGATCTTGGAGCCTTCGATTGGTTATCTCTTTTCCTTCCTGTTTTGATTTAAATTAAAAGTGGCGGAACCTCCAGTTTCGTCATCCTCACTGCCTCCTAGTGGTGGTTCTTTCCTGGACGTTTCTTTTGAAACCCCTCAATCCACTAGGTCTGTTGATTTTTCGCAGCCTATTCTCTCGTCTATCCAACCTCTTGCTACTCGATCTCCACTTGACGAGCCAGTTGAGTTCAATTGGCCTCCTTCAAGTGCTTGGTCTGGTTTTGGGGAAGAAGGAGAATTTCCTCCTCTTACGTCAGGATCGCCATTTATTGTTGCTGCGATACCTCCTAGCCCCTGTAGTCTTTTCAAAGATCTTACGACAGAGTCAGATATGGATTCCTCGAGTCTAGTTTGTAGTGAATAAATGCCTGTTTCCACAGGATAATATCACCTCTTTCCTTAATATCTCCCTCGTGTCTCTATCCAATATTTTCCACCATCGGTGTCACTTCCGCTCGGATATAGGTCATTGAGTCAGATTATGTCTGGTGTTGATTCCATAACATAATCCAGCACAGTAACTCCTCCTCGGAGTTCGGTCCTCCCTTCGCTAGGACTGTCACCCTCGGCATCAGATTTGCCAGTTACTGTTACGTCTGTCCCAGTTCAACCTACTATCTGTGTGGCTTCGTCTACACCGGTTGTTACATCTCAATCGTCTGGATATTTTCACACTCGTAGGTCCATTTTTCTCAATCCCACATGGCCCGTTAATCTCGGCTCAGGAAAATCACAACCCCGCATTGTAGAAACCCCGCTTGCTTCTACCACGCCTATGGTTTCTACCTATGTGTTTGATGAGCAGATGTTGGATATTCACCAACGTTATGCTCCCTCCACAGAGACCACGCCTGCTTCTAGTGTTGTTTCCACTATCCCCGTGATTCCTGGCGGCCTTACTTTTGAAGAGTATCTGTTGGATGTTTAGCAGTAGAGCTCTCAGGTTTCCCAGCAACCCCAGACTCTTTTTCATCACTATACTCTGTCGGTAACCCTATTTATTCGTTTCCGCTCCATTATGATGAGCGTGGTTATCCTATTTATTTTCCTCCTGTTGATCCTTATCAGGCCATTACTCATCAAGGATCTTCATTACAGAGAAAACCCTCAGGCTTACAAGGACAACCCTTTGGTCCTCAAGGACAACCTTCTGGTCCACAAGGTCAGCCTCTACAAGGTCAACCTTTGGTTCAATAAGGACAACCTTCTGGTCTATTTGGTCAACCTTTGAATCAACCAGGGCCATCTTCTGGTCCTAGGGGGAAAATATTTCCACCACAAGGACAACCTGTTGCACCTCAATCGCGGCTACACGTTTAGTATGGCCCCAACTTTGTGCAACCAAGAAAACCCTGCGGTCCTGCTCCAGGTCAACCTAGTTATCAGGGACAACCTGGTCCATCGCAACCATCAGGCCAACCTTTCCCATAAGGGCAACCCGGTGGTCCTCAATATCCAATTCAACAGTCGATTCAACTAGCTCAACAGCCATTTCAACCTGCCCACTAGCAGATTCCTTCAGTTCCGCAGTCGATTCTACCTGTTTACCCTATTCAGCTAGGTCCACTTGCTCAGCAGCCTGCTCAACCTGCTCTGCAAAGTCAACCTGCCCAACCGCGAGGTGTTTATTAATCTCAAAGTCAATATCAACCAGTATATAATGTGCCCCAAGGTTTTTACCCTGTGAATCAACCTCAAAGCCATGTTTACATTCCACAAAAAAATCCTTATTTTTCTCAGCAAGGACCTCAATGGTCTCCTCAGACTCAATATCCTGGTCCTCAAACCCAGTATCAACAAACTTATTATGCTTCCAACCCTTACGGTCAGAATCCTTCGGGACAGAATATCTGGGGGCAGAAGTTCTCTCGAACTGGGTGGAATATGAACACGGGTCCTTATCAGAGACCCCCCATGACTTTAAACCCTCAATTACCATTTCTTACCACATTGGAATTATCAGATGTGTCGAAGTTAATGAATGATCCTATTCTCCATAACTCGTATTGGCCTCCAGTTTCGACCAAGATTCCTGGTGATTGTCATAAATTCGAGGGTAAGCCTAGCGAAGACACCCAACCACATGTTATGACTTACAATTTGTGGTGTTCTTCTAACTCTTGGGTTAACGATTCTATTCGACTTTGTCTTTTCCATCAAACTCTTACTGGTGCCGCTACAAAGTGGTACATTGAGTTGTCTCATGGAGTTTTCCAAGATTTCAATTCCTTAGACATGGAATTCCTTACACATTTTCAGTTACCGATCTGCTATGAGACCCGGACGCATCTCCTCACTTCATTGAAATAGGACTGAGCTACTCATATCTCGGATCATATTCATGAATGGTGGCATCGTCGTCGCATAATCAAATTTGGAATTCATGATCAGCTTCTGACTCATTGGTTCATTACCTCCTTTTTCAATCAGATTGCAGAAGACATAGCTATGGGGGCATGTGTAACTAAGGAACAAGCTGTTGCTTACGCCCAGCACCTTGATATTGTGTACTCTCAGTCCGGTGCATTATATGATATCTTGCCTAATGCTCCTAGACCTGAAACTTATAAACCACCAGAGACTCCATCCATCGATGGCATTATTGGTTCCATATCTCGAACTTCTCAGAAGTCTTCTTCATCCAACTCTGGGAAGCAGAAGTGTACTTCTTCCAATAATGTTGCTTCTCAGTCAACTTCGAATTCTAGTAAACCTACAGAGGTGAATACCGTTCAGGCCAATCCTACGGATAACGCTTCTAAAGGTAAGAAGAAGGGTAAAGGTAAGGCCAAAGCCGATACCCCGAAACAGGATTCTCTGAAACCTCGTATTGCTAATAGTTCTCAACGTAAACCAAAGTATCCTTGTTTGATTTGTGATGAAGAGCACTTCACCAAAGACTATCATCGATGGTCCAAAGTGAGTCGATTGCTCAAAGGCACCCAAGGAGCTCCGACCATTCTTAAAGAACCTTTCCCATCTTAGCAAACCCAGATGGTAGCGAAACCTCAGTCCTCTACACCATTTGGCTCTCAGGTGTTCATGATGAACGGTTCTGCACCCATTTATTGCTACTCATTCAAAAGATTATTCTAGCTCACGTCAAGCAGTGGGGAAGGTGATCGTTGATGGTCCTCCTCCTCCTCCTCCACCTGCTTCTGGCCCTCTTGAGATTGAATGGCCTAGTGTCGAATCTGTTGTATGGCCACCTCCCAAAGGTGTACTAAGTCTTCTTACAATCCTAACACCCATGCCACTCAGCATTACATTATTGTTGAGGATTTGGCTCAGGTGCCATCTGCAATGTCTGCTTTAGAAGTACTTCAAATTTGTCCATCTCAATGGAAGGCTTTGTTATCTGCGATAGGTGGGGTCAATCATGCTAATACTAGCCTTCTCGCTTTCGATTTAGAGAATTTTTTTCCCGCGACTTCCGCACCAAATTGCACTCATTATCCAAGTTGGTATTAATGGTTTGACTATACACCAAGCAGTTGTGGACGAGGGTGCATCTACCTATGTCATTTCGTCTGCTTATTGGAAAGCCATTGGTTCTCTAGTTCTCACTTCTTCACCCAATGCCCTTGAAGCATTTGATGGAAGGGAATCTAAACCTCTTAGTGTTCTCGCTAGTTTTCCAATTACATTGGAAGGGAAGACAGTCAATGTCAAGGTCAAATTCATTGATGCTAAGCTCAATTATAATCTTCTCCTTGGACACAGTTGGACTCACACCATGTTGTGTGTTTCGTCCACTCTCTTTCATGTTTTGAAGTTTCCGCACGAAGGAAAGATTATTATTGTCGATCAGTTGTGTTTTTTCACTTCTACTTCCAAGAACAACGTTCCGTATGTGGATAAGATCCCTACTCCCTATGAGAGCATAGGGTTGGGCCTTTTCAAGGACCCTACCCTCATGGGTATTTTTCCCCTTCCACCACCAAATACTATTCAGGTCAACATGATTTCTCGCACCGATGACCCATGGGTTATCCCTTCACCTGAACATATCGATTCCTTTGGATATTCGATGTCGTTGAGTCCAATTGAGATTGATTATTGTGAACTCATAGCAGCTTTGGATACTTCACCCTCTGATTATGCTTCTTCAAGCATGTCTCTTGACATTTATTCTCAATCCCCTTGGCTTGGTGATTCTAATTCACCTGATCCTTTGAAATAAGTGTTTCCCTCCGATGAGGCCATCGTGGAAACCATGTCTCTCGAAGATCTCCCATGGGATGATGGTCATCATCGTTCCTCGTTTCTGCCAAGTCTCAAGGCTATGTCTACATGTCTTGAGTGATTTGCTTCTTAGGTTCCTTCTTCTCGCTTCAAACACCTATTCATATACATGAAGTCTTTTCAGAAGATAACTTGAGTAACATTACATAGACGATGCCTATTGACATTTCCGTTAAACCGAGAATTGTCGAGAACATCCATTTGGGGGTCACTTGTTCTTCAGATGAAGTACAAGTTTATACTAGCCTTTTCCGTGAATTCTGTGATGTCTTTGCATGGTCATACGAAGAAATTCTCGGCATTTATCCTAGCATCATAGTATATGAGATTCCTACCTACCCCGGTTCGAAACCTATTCGCCAGCGTCTTTGCCTGGTGCATCCTAGGAAGGCTGCTGCCATTAAGGCTGAAGTTGAAAAGCTTCTTAAAGTTGGTTTCATTTATCCAATTCCATTGACATAATGGGTTTCTAATATTGTTCCTGTAAATAAGAAATAGGGCACTATTCGTGTTTGTGTTGACTATCGTGATATCAATCGTGCTTGCCCTAAGGATAATTATCCTACTCCCTTCATCGATCAAATCATTAATGACTGTGCCAGGAGTGAGATTTTTTCCCTCATGGACGGTTTTTCTGGCTATAATCAGATTAACATTCTCCCGACTGATCAACACAAAACCGCCTTCATTTATCCTTGGGGTACCTTTGCGTATAAGAAGCTTCCTTTTGGTTTAAAGAATGTTGGGGCCACATTTCAGTGCGCGATGTCCTATGCCTTTCATGATATTCGTCACATCATGTAGCCTTATCTAGATGACCTTCCAGCTCATTTGGCTAAGCGTAGGGATCATCCTGACCATCGTCGTCAAATTTTTCTTCGTTGTATATGCTACAATATTCGGCTTAATTCGCACAAGTGCGTCTTTTGCGTTGATTCCGGTAAACTCTTAGGGTTTATCGTGTCCAAAGATGGAATTTTCCTTGATCCTCTCAAGGTTGAGGCTATTTTCAAACTCCCCTCTCCCTCCTCATTGCATCAGTTGCAGAGTCTACAAGGGAAAGCTAATTTTCTACGTTGTTTTATACCTAACTATGCCGAGGTGGCTAAAGGATTCACACAATTGTTGAAGCAGGGCGTCCCTTTTTGTTGAGATGACATCGCTTAGAAATATTTTGATCCGTTGAAGATATTTCTTGTCAATTCTCCTTTACTTCGCCCTCCAAATTATCATCTTGATTTTTCCCTCTATTTAGTTGTCGCTTTCAGCACGATTTCCATGGTTTTGGTACAAGACGATGATGACGGTCACGAGCATGTTATATATTACTTGTCTCGTAACCTTCTCGACCCAGAAAAGCATTATTCTCATGTCGATAAGTTAGCATTAGCTGCAGTTCAGGCCGTCCAACGTTTTCTTCATTATACTCTTTTAAGTACTGTGACTGTGATTTCTGATTGCAACCCTATGACCTACATATTGTCTTGACAATTGCTGGGGGGGAAATAATCGAAGTGGATTGTCATCCTCCAAGAGTCTGATTTGGAATTTACTGCTGCCAAGTCTAAGAAATCATTGGTCTTTTCTGAATTACTTTGTTCTCTTCCTTCTGACTCTGCTCGTTCTCATTCTAAGGAACACATTCCATAAGATTTTCTTTTCTTGATTAGCACCCTCGATCCTTGGTACGATGATATCATCGTCTATCTCCAAAGTTCATCTTTTAGATCTGAGTTGACGAAGAATGCCCGCCGACACATCTGCCATCAGTCGCAACCTTATCGTATAGTTGGAGATACCCTCTATCGCATCGGAGTCGACTCCATACTCCGTCGATGTTTGACTCTCGAGGAGGCTGAGAAAGCCCTAAATGATTGTCACAGTGGTGCCTGTGGTGGTCACATGTTTATTTATGCTACTGCACAAAAAATTCTTCGTGCTGGTTATTTTTGGCCTTCTATCTTCAAAGACTGCATTGTCGCGGTTCGTAAATGCCATGATTGCTAAATTTACCAATGCAAGATGTGTGCGCCACCCGTTCCTCTTCATCCTTTCATTACTGTTGGTCACTTTGCGAAGTGGGGCATCGATTTTATGACGTGTAACCCTCACTCGGCCGGGGGGCATGCCTATATTATCGTAGTCGTGGACTACTTCACCAAATGGGCCAAAGCAATTCCTACACTTGCCACCGACGGTAAAACAGCTGCTCAATTCATATTCAATCACATCATTGCTAGGTTTGGTGTCCCTCAAGCCATTGTTACTTATCATGGTTCTCATTTTCGACATTATATGGTGGCGGAGTTGACTTCTAATTTGGGTCTATGTCACGACAGCTCAACGTTTTACTACCCTCAGGCCAATGGCCAGGTTGAAGCTATAAACAAAGTTCTTGTCACCATGCTTCAACGTACGATTGGGATCCACAAATATAATGGCATCTCATGTTATTTTCAGCTCTTTGGGCATACCGAACCTCAGTTAAGAACACAACCGAGTTCAATCGTTTCCAGTTGGTATATGGTCTGGAAGTTACTCTTTCGATTAAATGTGAAATACCTTCACTCAAATTGGTTGTTGAATTACTACAAAATACTTCGCCAGAAGAAGAGCATCTCTTTTCTTTAGAAAGGTTGGATGAAACTCGCCTCTTTTCTACTCTGGTTATTGAAGCACAGAAGAAGCAGGTCAAAGCTCATTTTGACCAGTGAGTTTCCCCTCAGTCTTTTATTGAAGGAGACCTCATCCTTTTATATGACCAAGCTCATGACAAGCTGGGGAAAGGAAAATTTCAACCCATGTGGCATGGGCCCTACATCGTTAAACGTGTGTTGCAGAATTGGGCCTATGAGCTCATTGATTACGAAGGTCATCCTCTTGAACAGCCCAAAAATGGGTTGTATCTCAAAAAATATTATGTGTGAGTCATTCATGCATAATTGGTGTACATAGGTGTTTTTTTCATTTTTGTACATGTTTTTTGTTTGGTGTGCTTTGTGATAATTTTCCTGCTTATTGGGTCTTGCTTATTGTGCAGATGTCTATTACCCCTTATGTTGGTTTCGCAAATGGTGCTTCCCGCAGTACCAGGAATTTGTCTTCAGCAGCCTGGGTAATTTATGATCTTACTGGTGAGTTGATAGATCTGCAAGGTATTTGTCTAGGACACACTACAAACAATGTCGTTTAATATAGAGCTGTCATTGAACTATTAACCGAGGAAATCAACCTCGGCATACCCACATTTCTTGTAAATCTAGATTCACAGCTTATCATTCTTCAACTCAACGGTCATTATTCAGTTATAAATCCGCACATTCTGAGGTTGTATTTACGTATTTGTTTGTTGGAAAGACATTTTGATTTTATTACGTATCAACATATTCCTAGACGAATGAATGCATTAACTGATACAGTGGCTAACATTTTATTAGATAGACATTTGCGTAATTTGTAAAATCATCATCATATGTAAAAGATCCATGTAGGAATATATATATATATATATATATAGATATATATATATCTAGATATATATATATATATATATATATATATATATATATATATATATATATATATATATCGAATGTTTGCATCAATGTGCATCATAACTTCAAAAATATGTGTGTTATGTTACATCCTGAGACATAACGTCTCTCAAAATTTTCAGATAAAACCTAGGTGTCTAATCAGCATGATGCTCATCGTAGCATGTCACTGCCCGTACGAGCTGCCTCAGCAAGTGGTGAATTTAGCTAGGCACCCCTACAGTATGCCTCTGGTAAGCACGAGGAACATCATCAAACCATGCATAGTCTGGGACTCTGCATGTGATTCCTTCCAGATTGCGCACAATCTCGTCTTCCTCGTCGTCCTCACCTTGAGGGTCGAAATCGCGAGGGATTTGTCTCGCTATCGGTGACATGCCTGTAGGTCTCTCTGGGAAAACATCTGCAAACGCATGGATTTAATGTTAGAACATGCATAAATAAATAAAAATCATAATACTCATAAAAATTTAAAAAAATGAGTCTCACCCAAATATTCATCCCAATCCTCTCCCTCCGGGAGTGGGAGGTCCAGATAATCAGTAAAATCAGTACCATAGTAGGGCCAGTCCTCCACGACAATCAATTTTCGGCAGAGCCAATCAAAAAATTTCAGTCTCCAGGACATCTGTTGACTACCCCCTGCCCTTGGTGTCAGAGCTGCCCATAGGGCCATCCGTGGTTCTCTCGCTGGTGGTGTGGGCACTATGACCTCCTGCCGCTGAAATATTGGTTGTCGTTCCAAGAAGAACGATGCCAAAATAGACCCATAACCAAATTGCTTCAATTTTCCCTTCTTGCATTTTGTTAGTTGGCGTTTCATGTTTATTGTCACAGCCTCTACCTAGTTGTAGATGGTCGGTGTCAAGCAGTCTACAGCAAGAATCAATTGTGTCTTTGTTGCTTCGTGTGGTGCTTTCAATCCCACAGCTCGTGTGATGGTATGTCGCACTACTTTTAGTGCCAAATCTGGGATAGTCTCAATATCAACTTTCCCACTGCCTAATCCCTTCTGTGCTCCTGGACACACCTTGTCTGTCACCATTGTCATGTTCTCCATGCAAGGGCAAGCACCGGTTAGGATTGGTGTTGCTCCCCTCCACGATAATCCTGTTATAAAATAGATGTTAGAGACATTAATCTCAAGTTCCTAATCCCAAAGGATGAACTTTTCTTGATTTTCGTCCCATATACTGATCAAATACTACAGTAGCTCTGATTGAGCTCAGAGACATGGTGTTAAGAAGAAATTTTTCAGTCTGCATTCTCTGAGAGCTTCCATGACTCCCTCATTTCCCATGGCAAGCTCGTATTCTTCACTATGTTCCTGTTCTTTCCATTCTATGACCATTTTGCTGCTTTATACCTGCAAATATTGTTACATGGACATTGTTAGCCTAATGAGAACAACAGAATTTTTGAAATTTCGGTCTATCACTTGGAATTTTAGACATGAAAATGGTTTGCGTCATTAGCAGTCACGCCAATGGGCACGCCCTAGTGTAGAAAATTGGGCGGTTGGCGCGACTCTGTTCCCGAAACCCGTGCCAACCATCGGGCCCTAATATTCACATTTCCTCCCCTAGAATTCAAAACTGGAAGTTATAGGTAGAAAGGAATGACTCAAAATAAAGGGAAAGGTGTCGGACCTTACCTGGAACTGACGGAATCGAGATTGGACTGCTGAATCATCCGCTATCGTCAACGCAAAATCACAGTGCTAAATGGGTAACTATGGCTCCACAAGAGGTAAAAAGTGAAAAGTAATTATTTTTACCATTTTTTGCATTTTATAACTTTTTCACAACCCTAATTAGGTTTTAAGACATATTTTTTGATTATTTTGTTGTATTATTTCGAGAAATGGGTTTTACATGTGTCTCTTGTGCAGCGACAGGTTTTCATGCAACAATGATGAAGTAACAAGTTATATTTTATACTTTTTCGGACTCGGTAAAACATGAAAAAGTCACTACTAGAGTCATCTTTCAACGCTTTTTTGACTCTCTAAAATTGAAACTATTGTCGATATTCTTGTCGTTTTGAACTCGTTAAATGGTTGTGAAATGATATCTACCCAATATACGTTTACCCCTTTTTCAGGCTAGGATGGATTATTTATGAAAAAGGAATACCTTAGCCTATTGCGATTAAGAGGTTCTCTCAGACATAGTTTTCTACCTTTTCGGATATGTGAGAATACCTACAAAAAGGGACTGCTGGATTTTTCTTTTCTGCCTTCTTTTCAAACTCTCTAAACATGAAAAGATGTCGATTTCTCCCTTTGTCAGACTCGTTAAACCCTGATGACATCGGACTTCGTCAACATGACGTTACTCGAGTTCCTCCTTCCTAAGGCTCGTAAAATGTACTAGGTTGGATTTGTCCAAAGGAAAAACTTACATTGCAAGCATATGCTATCCCCTTCAAGCTTGTTTTAAAAAATAATTAGGGTACTCGCCAGAAATGGTGGGGGAAAATGGAACGCAGTTCTAGTTATGTTGGCAGTATGTCGCTCTTGAACATGACACTTGTCTGCATTCGTGTCAGATTGGGGACATCTCATTTCGTCATTTTTTCCTTCATGGGTTTCGGTAATATCTTTTGAACTCTCATTTTCTCTCTGCCACGTCATCATGACCTCAAGTCCCTTGATGTCAATATTTCCAAATCCAGTGTCGTGTCACTCATATGTTCAAGAGAAGTTTTCCTTCTCAGTTGTCAACCTTCCTCTGATTCCCTGTTTTTCCTAATTCACTTTCATCATGTTCCTTTGTCTCGTGTCGATGATGTGGGAAACATTATGGCCCTCCTTCGACCAGGTCACTTCCTTTCGACTTCAGCTCATTATCCAGGAATTTGATCTAGAGACTCCCTTCTGGTACCTTGGGGCCTGCATGCCTCAATGGCAAGTTTTTCACCTTCGACGCAAGGTTCACATCATTGGCCTTCAATTGAGTGATTCTGCGGGTGTTCAACGTTAGATCATTATTCACATTCCGTAGATTGTACCTTTTGTACCTTGAGGGCCATCGTCATCATTGCTGGTTTCTCTCGCGTTCGTTAATGGCTTTCATCATTGGCTAGTAATCAGACGATTTTTTTGCATGTTTGACTTCAGCTCATATATTCGCATGCTTGAAATTGTACTTGTTCGGGTCGAGATGAAGCGCAAGACCCTGGGATTTTTCTGATAAAATCCAGGCTGCAAATTTTCGTGGATTATTATGACTTATTACATGACTCTTTTGATTGGATGGCTGCGACCACACCTAAGTCTATTTGTTGATCCTTACTGCTGGATGGTTGCGTCCATACCTCGAATATCAGTTTTTATGCACTCTATTATGGATGGTTGCACCCATGCCACATGTTCATATATCACAGATATCAGTTGTATTTTCAATTGCAGGTTTTCCAACAGCAGTGTTTGGTTCGAACGCGTTCTCATAAATCATTTCGCCCCTCCCTCTCCCTCGGACCTCATGCTTTAGGGGGCATTTGTTACACAGCATTTGGTCACTATCCCTACAATCCCCAACTCGCACATTGGAGGGTCATTTCTGTGACTAATAAGAAGTTTCATGCCTTGCAAATACCATCATTGCATCCATTTACATGAGAAAAATATTCCTCCTGTTGACAATTCCCTAAGAAGAACTATAAAAACCCTTGTTTTTGCCTTAGCGTGAGTAGCCAGTTACACTCCCGCGCCGATTGGGAAAATTAACACTGAGCCCGCGCCAGTTGGTGCTCTATCCCAATTAAGCACTCGCACCAAGATGTTTATGGAATGTTTTTTAAAAATAGAGGCGAAGATTCCACCTCAACAACTTCAAGGATGAGTCATTGGGAGTGGTTGGACTGAATAACCACGGACTCCCTCCTTTATTTTATGGTTTTCCACCTCCCATGAGAACCTCCTAAAGGATAGGCCTCCCTCCCACCTTTGTAGGGATCCCAACCTCCTCATTTTCCTCTATAAAAGAAGCTATTTCTCTTTGCATCAACTAGTTGAACTTGGAGAATTGATACTTTAGCTGAATAGTTGGGCATAGATTGAGGAGTTGCATTGTGAAAGAGATATAGCAAGGAGGAACTTCGTTGAGAGAGCTTGAGCCCATGACCTCATCTTGCCTGAATCTCGTGACAAGTACTAAGGCGCACTTGGGCTGAACCCCGCTGGAGGAGACAGCGACGTCAAAGCATCGATTGTACCTCTTCCTTATACTAATATATATACATGACTAGCATTTGGGTTCCCTTTTTGTGTTATATTTGTTTAATTTAACACAACATGTTTATCCCTCTTTGATTGGTTAGTTATTATGAATAAAATTATTATGTTGTATGCTTCTCTTGTTTATTGTGTCATGTGTAGGTATCCGAGCATGACTGCAAACGGATTGTGACTTGCCAAGGCAGGAGCGAGAGGTCACCACTACTACAACTTCAACAACAACATTAGACCCCAGGTAGGCCGATCTACCATGTCCTATTTCATTCTGTAGTTAGGAACCTACATTCTAGCATGTCTCTTTGTTTCTAGACCCACCCTAGGGCTAGAGGGATCGTATTTGTCTGCAGAGAGGATTTACCTGCATAACAATATTGAATTCCCAACCAGGGGTTGCTGACACCTTAATGTTCAAGAGGACCATCCAACCATTTACTTGGGACCAAGATTATAAGATGAGCAGAATGAAGAGGTGCCTCCTTTCTATGTCAGCCTTAGTATTCATGACATGACATTACACAATGCCATGTTGGATTCAGGGGCCTCTCATAACCTCATGCCTAAAGTAATTATGGAAGGATGGTATTGGAAATTACTAGGCCATATAAGGATCTGTTTTCTTTTGATTCAAAAAGAGTTCAGTACATTGGTTTGATAAAATATGTTTTTGTTGGTCTTACACAAGTCCCTACTAAGACAGTGGTAATGGACATTGTGGTAGCAGACATTCCACCTAATTTTGGCATGCTGCTATCTAGATCATGGGCAGCAAAGATCAAAGGCACCATGCAGATGGACCTAAATTATGCCACTTTTCCCGTTTTTGGTGAGCCTGATTATACAGAGAAACAAGGATGTCTTATATGGTAGGTTGTAAGGATAAACCTCATAATTTCCCAATCTATGTTGTTGAGACTAAATTAGGATCTGTTATACTTTTCAATGAACTAATTGTTGAAGCAGAAGATGAGAAGAAAGCATAAATTCATGATATTGAAAATCAGCAAATCAGTGAAGAAAAGGCAGAAGATTAGTGATTGTTACACTTTGGTGGATCAGCAGGAAGAGAGGAGATGGAGCAGGAATTTGGATCACAACTCCAGAGGATGAAAGTAAGTTTTTTTCTTTCAAACTGAACTTTGATTGCATAAATAATATGGCTGAGTATGAATCTCTATTTTTGGGTTTAGAAATTTTGAAAATATTGGGTGCCCAAAATATTTCTCTTTATGGAGATTCTGAATTACTTATTAAACAATTTGAGAGTGTATATCAAACCGAGGATGTGAGAATGAGAGAATATAGAAATTTGATCATGGAGATGTTAGATAATTTTCAAGAATATTCCTTTATTGTGAATATTAGGGATCAAAACTCAGTAGTTGACTCCCTAGCTATTTTTGCAAGTCTGTTTATTATTCCTGCACATTCCACTGAAAGATATGAGGTTGAAGTTTGTCATAGGCCTGCTATCCCTGACAACATAATTCACTGGCAAGTTTTTGAGGATGACCAGCAAGTCAAAAACATTATAGAATTGAAAGAGGAGTTTGAAAGCACACAAGTAGACCAGCAAAACATGCTTGTTGAAACTAAAGGTAATTCTGAAGTGTTGCAGCTGAAGAATAATTATATACCTAAAGGTATCATCCCACTTGAAAATATTTTTGACCAAAATGATGTGTTCAA
Organism: Pinus albicaulis; assembly: GCA_034641835.2. Classification (NCBI taxonomy): domain Eukaryota; kingdom Viridiplantae; phylum Streptophyta; class Pinopsida; order Pinales; family Pinaceae; genus Pinus; species Pinus albicaulis. Next base: position 70,241 of record JAXQQM020072307.1, read on the forward strand.
GTCTCCTAGGATACAAGCTAATGATGAAGAGGTAGAGAGTTGTAACCTTGGTACAGTAGCAATGCCAAAAATGATCAAACTTTCTAAGTTTCTTTCTACAGATATGAAACAAAAATATATTGAGATGATGAAAAGGTTCATAGATGTTTTTGCATGGAGTTATGTTGAATTGAAAAAATATGATCCTACAATTATTTAGCATACCATTCCCATTAAAGAAAATGAAAATCCTTTCCAACAAAAGTTGAGAAGGATTAATCTACTTCTCATGCCTCTAATTGGAAAGGAAGTTAAGAAGCTCTTTGATGCCAAAATTATTGTCCCAATCAGATTCTCAAAATGTCCTGCAAACTTGGTACCAGTCAGAAAAAAGAGTGGAGAAATCAGAATCTGCATTGACTTCAGAAACTTGAACAAAGCCTCTCTGAAGGACAACTACCCTCTCCCAAAGATGGACCAAGTTCTGCAGAACATTGTTGGTTCCCAAAGGATTTCCATGCTGGATGGTTTTTCAGGATACAATCAGATACTAGTGCACCCGGAAGATCAGGAGAAAATTTCCTTTACCACACCATGGGGAACTTTCGTGTATGCTAAGATGCCCTTTGGTCTGATGAATGCAGAATTGACCTTTCAAAGAGAAATGGACATTGCCTTTGATGAGGAGTGTTAGTGTCCCATGATTTGGTAGATTGGTAAACCAAATGAAAGGGTAACATCAAACCAATCTTTGAGGCTTTCTCTCTTCCACCAAGTGCCAAATGAGTTCAAAGTGAGATTAAAACACCTTTATACTCCTTGATAAAAATAAATTAAACTTGAAAACCCACTTTACTATGTTTTCAATATTTTTTCTTTGACTGATAACATTTTATCTTTTACAGGGGTTTTTGGAGGTTCTCTTCAAGGTACTTTTTCTTCTTTGTGGTGAGAGTTGGCTAAGCGGATGTAAAGGCCTCTTTCATCTCTTTTACCTTTTAAAACCTGGGCATTTATTCAAACTTCTTTAGGCATGTTGTTCACAAATTGAAACACAGTTTTTTGTCCTCTTTTGACATTTTTGAATGTAGGTGACCTGAACATGTCCCTTTATCTCCTTACTAATTTTTTAGGCGGTAACATACCTATTTTGCCACTGAGTTTTAAAAAATTATAACATGCCATGGTTTCACTTGGCCACTTATGATTTTCTGCAGGTGCCTATGGTACATTTGCCTTTGAAAATCTTAGTCTCTTTTGGAGTTTGACATCTCATTTCTTCAACAGTGAACCTATGCTAGGCATGATTCCCTCCTTGGGCATTTCACCTCATGCTTTCTTTATTTTTCACATATTGAAAACCTTGGGTTGTATTTTGAAAGCTTAGGTCCTTGTACTGATACTCTTTGCCATTTGTCCTATTGGAGGAGTGAAGTAGTGCTTCTCTGACAAACCCTAGAGAAAACCTTGAATATTCTTTGAATGCCATCTGCTTGTTATGAAGGAGGCTTTATCATCATTATTTGACATGTTTTGTCAATCTTCCCAAACTCTTAGGTTTTGGGGCTGTTAGAGAAAAGTAAACAGTGTTGTCTTCTATGTTCTCTATAACCTTTCAAAACTCATTTATTATTTCTAAAAAACTTCAATCTGCACTTGATGGAGTTGAGGTGACTTATGTTCTTGTAGTCCTTGTACTGGCTTCCTGCCTTGGCAACACAGTTTTTTCAATTAGTTACAAAAACCGTGATTCTCTTTAAACACAGGCGTGTTGTCTTTCTCTTTGCTAAAGATGATCTTCTTGTGATAATTTCACCCTATTACCTTACCTCTTTTTAGGCATGATGGCCATCTTGATCTTTTTGTAGAAATGTGACTAAGGGCAGCTGTCCCTTGCAGAATTTTTGCACTAGGTGTTGAGATTCAAAAAGATGACGATCTTAGTGAAAAGAGTCGCCTTCACTAAGTGGGCCCGCAGGCTATTTTTGGCGCAAAGTCTATTTTTAGACATGTCGATCATATTCTATGAGTTGCAGGATGCTATTTTTGGATGGTTGGTCAAGTTGGAAAATTAGATGGAATTCTATTTTTATACATATTGGGTGGAATCTATTTTTAGATTGCCAATCTAAAAATAGATATGTTGAATATTATTAGCTCTTAATAATATTTAGACTTTAAACATTATCTTATTCTCTTGGAGAACTTCAGTTAAGTGCACAGATGTGGTACAGTAGCTGACAGAAGGAATTACGCTATTCCTAAGGGTTTACTGGAGCTAATGCATGAGGACTTCAGTTACAACTCATGTGACAGAGTTTGGTGGAGTTATAGAAGTAGTTGGTGGAGTTGTATTTAGTTTAACTCAGTTAGACTCAGTTTAGCTAGTTGTATATAGTCTAACTGATTGATACACTAGTGAGAGTGGTGTGAATTAATTAGTTAATTAATTCACTAAATAATAATTCATTAATCAACTGAAGAATACATCAGTTAACTACAGTGCATGGCAGTTTTGGTGGAGACCAGTGGAGAGATAGGTGAAAGAGCAAGTGTGACTATAGTGATGCATTGATTGCATCCAACACTCAATGGAGATGCCAATTAGGATTGTGTGAGCAAGTCTGGCTGAATTCTATTTCATTTAGAGCCATTCTTTAGCAGGGATTGCGCAGTAGAGGCAGGCTAGCAGGTGGCATAGATCGGTGCATGGATTTGCAAGATCGGGCCTGATTAGTGGGTAGCGATTGTATTGTACTGAGAGCTTGATATGATCAGCTTTGTATGAGGATTGTTACATGATCTCTATGACATATATTATATACAGATAGTTGCGGTTTTTAGCTTCAATCTTTCCCGTTAAACAGTTGTGTTAATGTGTGTGAATTTTTATGGTTTCATGTGTGCATTGCAATTGATTTAATTTCCACATGTGATGATCAATAGTGGAATAGATTCTGTATTGTGCATGAAATCAAATAGTGTGTGATTAGGAGGATATTGGATATATAACACATAATTTATATAATTTCTACATGGTATCAAAGCAATATTGATCAGAGCAGATTGTGATTATTGAAGCGGTTGAGTTTTGTGCTGGTGGAATTCGAATTTGCTGCAGTGTTTTCTTGGTGTCAAAGTTGAGCATTCATTGAAATGTCTTTCAACGGACTGCAATTGGAGTATGCCCTTGATGGTAGCTTCAATTATATTGCATGGAAGGATAGGATGGAGGAAGTGCTGGATGATAATGGGTTGAAGGAGTTCATAGATGCAAAAATTCCAAAAGTTGCTTCTAGCGATGCAGTCGCACTTGACACGTGGCAAAAGAAGACAGAAGAATGTCAAAGGATTATGTTGGAAGGTGTGAAGGATCACATAGTGTCTAGCCTTCATGGTAAAGCTTCTCCATTCTTGATGTGGAAAGCTTTGACAGAATTGTTCCAAAGCAGAAGCGACCAAAGGAATTTGGCGCTTAAAGACAAGCTCAGAAAAATAAAAATGGAGAAAGGCGACAGTATACCCAAGTACCTCACGAAGTTTTTCCACTACAAGGATGAGCTAGGAAGTGTGGGGGTTACTGTAGATGAAGAGGACTTGGTGAGCTTTGCTCTCCTTGGGCTTCCGAAGAGTTGGCATAGTTACGAGGACTCTGTCAATGGTCGAGAGAAACTGCCGAGATGGAAGCGACTTTGGTCGGATCTTGTGCAGGAGGAGATAAGGCGGGGTACTAGGGATGGATCTTCATCGAAGAATGAAGATGAAGAAAATTTTTCTTTGGCTGCCAAAGCAAGGAAAGGGAAGGGAAAGAAAAATCCTTCTCAATCTGGTGCGAAAGGCAAGAAGTAGGACTTGTCCAAGGTGAAGTGCTTTCACTGTCACCAACACAGACATTACGCACTAATTGTCCACAGAAGAAGAAAAATAAGCAGGCTACTAGATCTGCAGCTGGAGAGACCTTAGCCTCGCATTTTGAGCTGTATTTTTCATTGATCGCATGCTTGGTTTCAAGTGTGATGGGATCAATGTGGTTTCTTGACAGTGGTGCATCTTTCCATATGACCGAAGACAAAGATTTGTTTAGTGATCTGGATGAGAAGGATCTTGGAGTGCACATCGAGATGGGCAATGATGGTAGATACAGTGCGACTGGTATCGAGACCATTTCCTTTGAGAGGGAGTCTGGTAAACCTTTCATATTGAAGGATTTCATGCATGTTCCAGGATTGAAGAAGAATATGATCTTTGTGGCGATGTTGGAAGACAAGGGTTATGATGTTGTTTTAAGCGAGGGAAAGGATTTCTTGCGCAGTAAAACAACTAGTGAAACCCGAAGGATAGGGGTTTGAGTTAAGAACCTTTATCAATTATACGTACATGGCTACGCAGCGATGGTAGGCAAAGCAGAAGCAGTGGTGAGTCGGGATGAGGGCGAATTATGGCACAGGAGATTGGGTCATCTTCACCATGGCGCTTTGAAAATTTTGCAGCAGATTTATACCGAGCTTCCCAAGGGTACACTTGCGCAGTCAGATCAGTGCAAGGGATGTACTTTGGGAAAATTTGTGAAGACCACTTTTCATGAGAAGGATAGTCGTGCCACGATGATCCTTGAGAGAATTCACTCAGACGTGTGTGGACCTTTCTCAGTAGCTTCGATTGCAAAGCACAGGTATTATGTGATATTTTTGGATGACTTTTCTTGTAAGTGTTGGATCTTCTTCATGCAGAAGAAGAGCGAGACATACTCAAAGTTTTGTGATTTTAAGGCACTGGATGAGAAAGATTCGGGGAAGCAGGTGAAAGCTCCTAGGAGCGATAATGGTGGTGAATACATCTCTGGCGAATTTAAAGACTTTTGCAGCGCAGAAGGAATTCGAAGGGAGCTCATAGTGCCTCATAACCCACAATAGAACGAGGTCGCGGAGAGAAAGAACAGAACAATCGTGGGTGTTGCACAGGCGATGCTGCATGATCAGGGCCTTCCCATACACTTGTGGGCTGAAGCATGCAACACTGCGGTTTATGTGCAAAATTGTTGTCCTCATAGAGTACTTGGCATGAGTACACCCGAAGAGGCATTTTCTGGTAAGAAGCCTGATATTTCTCATTTGAAGATTTTTGGCTCACCTGTTTACATTCATGTGACGAAGGATGTCAGGAAGAAGCTGGAGCCGACCGCAGAGGTTGGGATATTTGTGGGGTACACAGAAACAGCCCACAATTATCATGTGTATTTCCCAAACAGTCGGATGACTGTTGTGCGACGGGATATCAAATTTCATGAGGAGAAAGCCATGAAGTTGTCGCTTGAGAGGGAGCTACACTTGCATGCAGATGAGGAGCTACTAGTTCCTAAAGATGAGCCTTTGTATGTGGATCAGCAACAAGAGGAGGTTCATGGAGTGGAAGAAACCACTCATGCAGCGCCAAAAATCAGAGGGCGGAAGTGCACTACAGAAGCTGAGCGACTGAATCTTGATGCAGCGCAGAATGTAGGAGCACCTACATCATAGCGCAGACAGAGACAGTCACCTGGCCGATTTACTGGATACATGGCTCTAATGAGCAAGTGTATCGTGACAGAGCCATCCTCTTTTGAGGAAGCTGTGGAGGATCCCGCATGGGTAGATTCCATGGTGGAAGAGTATGATTCTATTGTCAGAAACATTGCATGGGAGATTGTCCCAAGGCCGGAAGGGAAATCAGTGGTAGGTTCGATATGAATCTACAAAGTGAAGCAAGCTGCTGACGGGAGCGTTGAGAATTAAAAGGAAATATTTTTTGCCCGGGGCTTCTCACAGATCGAGGGGATTGAATATGAAGAAACCTTTGCACCTGTCGCAAGGTATTCTTCCATACGGACCATCCTTGCTCTCTTAGCGCAGATGGGTTGGCACATTCATCAGATGGATGTGAAGACTGTGTTCCTCAATGGATTCATTGAGGAGGAGGCATACATAGAGCAGCCTGAAGGATTCAAAATCTTCAGCAGCGAGTCGCATGTGTGCAGGCTCAAAAGAGCGTTGTATGGGCTTAAACAAGAACCTCGTGCTTGGTACACACAGATAGACAATTATTTCACCGGACTTGGTTTCGACAAGAGTGAGGCGGATCCGAACCTAAACCAGATTGTGGTAGAGGGTAAGTTGCTGATCATTATAATTTATGTAGATGATTTAATACTAACAGATGATGAATTGTTGATACACTCATGCAAGGCAGATCTTGCAAAGGAGTTTGAGATGAAGGAATTGGGCCTCCTTCATTATTTCCTGGGATTGGAAATTTGGCAGCGAAAGGATGGACTGTTTGTGTCTCAAAACAAGTATGACTGAGAGATACTGGAGAAGTTTCACATGCAAGGTTGCAAGCCTATCGACACTCCTCTTCCTGGTGGTTGGAGGAAAGAGGATGCTACATCAGAAAAGGTAGTGGATGCCACTATTTATCGACAGTTGTTTGGTTCGGTCATGTATCTAGTCAATACACAATCAGACATATGCTATGCTGTGAACCAACTTTCACAAGCTATGGTTAAGCCTACCAATCTCTCTTGGAAGGCAAGCAAGCATGTCCTGAGGTATCTCAAGGGCACATCAGGATATGGATTGTGGTACAGACAGTTGGATGAGTTGAAGCTACATGGCTTCACGGATGAAGATTGGGCAGGAAGCCCAATGGAAAGAAAGAGCACATCTGGAGGGATATTCAGTATCGGGTCTACAACAGTTTCTTGGTACAACAGGAAACAGAGATCCGGGGCACTCAGTTCAGCAGAGGCCGAGTACATGGCAGCAATTTTGGCTGCATGCGAGGCTATATGGATGAGGAAGATCCTGGTTGGGTTGTTCAGTTCACACTTAGATCCTATTGTGATATATTGTGATAATCAGAATTGCATTAAATTCTTGGTTAATCCAGAATTTCATGATAGATCTAAACATATTGACATCTGGTACCATCATATCAGAGATTGTGTGTAGTGGAAGACCATGTTACTTTCTTACATTCCTACGAAGGATCAGGATGCAGATATTCTGACGAAGGCACTCACCAAGAGAAAATTCGAATACCATAGAGATAGGATCGAGGTGGAAGATAATCCCTATCTTATTGAGAGGGAGTGTTGAGATTCAACAAGATGATGAGCTTAGTGAAAAGAGTCGCCTTCACTAAGTGGGCCCGCAGGCTATTTTTGGCGCAAAGTCTATTTTTAGACATGTCGATCATATTCTATGAGTTGCAGGATGCTATTTGTGGATGGTTGGTCAAGTTGGAAAAATAGATGGACTTCTATTTTTATGCATATTGGGCATAATCTATTTTTAGATTTCCAATCTAAAAATAGATATGTCGAATATTATTAGCTCTTAATAATATTTGGACTCTAAACATTATATTATTCTCTTGGAGCACTTCAGTTAAGTACACAGATGTGGCACAGTAGCTGACAGAAGGAATTACGTTATTCCTTAGGGTTTACTGGAGCTAATGCATGAGGACTTTAGTTAGAACTCATGTGACAGAGTTTGGTGGCATTATAGAAGTAGTTGGTGGAGTTGTATTTAGTTTAACTCAGTTAGACTTAGTTGAGCTAGTTGTATCTAGTCTAATTGATTGATACACTAGTGAGAGTGGTGTGAATTAATTAGTTAATTAATTCACTAAATAAATTACTCATTAATCAACTGAAGAATACATCAGTTAACTACAGTGCATGGCAGTTTCGGTGGAGACCAGTGGAGAGATTGGTGAAAGAGCAAGTGTGACTATCAGTTGTGACTATAGTGATGCATTGATTGCATCCAACACTCAGTGGAGATGACAATGAGGATTGTATGAGCAAGGTTGGTTGAATTTGAGTTCATTCAGAGCCATTCTTCAGCAGGGATTGCGCAGTAGAGGCAGGCTAGCAGGTGGTAGAGATCGGTGCATGGATTTGCAAGATGGGGCCTGATTAGTGTGTAGTGATTGTATTGTACTGAGAGCTTGATATGATCAGATTTTTATGAGGATTGTTACATGATCTCTATGACATATATTATATACAGATAGTTGGGGTTTTTAGCTTCAGACTTTCCCGTTAAACAGCTGTGTTAATGTGTGTGAATTTGTATGGTTTCATGTGTGCATTGCAATTGATTTAATTTCCGCATGTGATGATCAATAGTGGAATAGATTATGTATTGTGCATGAAGTCAAATAGTGTGTGATGAGGAGAATCTTGGATATATAACACATAAGTTATATAATTTCTACACTAGACCAAGGAGAACTTTCTTGAATGGCCCTTTGATTAGTTTTGGACAAAGTTACTTGTCCCTCTTCTTCTTTGAAAGCAGCCTCTTTACACAGGAAAAACAGATATTTTAGGATACCAAATACACCCTATGACCTATGAAACCCTAGGTGACCTAGTGGAAGTTTCCTTGGACTTGGATTTTGGACTGAAAACTTAGATTTTGGGGTCATCAAGTGTAAAATAGATTTTATGATAAACTAATGTATTGAAGATCCAAAATCCAATGTACTTGATTTATCTAAAGAGCCTACAGAGATAGTTTTGAGACCATCAATGCTTGGGGTATTTTTGGGAGACACAATAGAGTTGTTTGATTGGTGGCCTTAGGCAGCAGTGGAGGTTTTAGGCAAAACAAAACAGAGGATTTGGGCCAAAGGTGACAAAATGAGTGACATGAGCCCCTAATGGTTTTTCTGGGATTGTTAGGCAGAGCTTGACATGATGGAATGATGAAATAGTGAAAAATTATCTTAAGGATAATGAAGGCAGTGAGATTTCTATAACTCACAATGTTTATGAAATTTGTTTCTAGAAATCTTAGGATAAGCATTTAGTCATCTACAAAGGCAAAAAATTACTGATGACTAACAGTGGCTCCACTTGGGGAGGGTAGCTCCTTTTCAGGAGGTGTCCAGAACTTCAGATCTCTAGTTTTATGAAGACCAGTGTCTCATCCGGTGGGCAGATTTTTACCTCTTTTTACTTGTTGATGCTTTCTTGAAGATGTGATCTCAATAATCTGAAAGACATGATTAGCTCAACTTCATCTCTACCTACCCAACCTACTTTCCTAATATTTTTTCTTCTTTGGGTGCACTTTAAATGGCAAACCCCTGACATCTTTTTATCTTGAAAGCAAAACAAACTATCTACTTCTATCTTATCTCTTCCAAGAGTTCATATTATACTAATGAACTTTTTTATTCTCTACCTAGACTACTCAACTGTCAAGATTAAGCTATTTGACAGGATTCATTCACTAAGCTATAAACATGAAATTGAAAGCATGGTTTTAAATCAGGATTAGACAATCTGACTTACCATGGGTTTGTGGCATAAAAACAAGCTGCACACAAATGTTATTTTTGTACAAAATAAGACTTAGAAAAATCAGGGTTGGGATACATTGGTTGCTATTCATCCCCATTTTTCTCCTTGGTTCTGTTTTAAGCATGTGGAACCAGTACCTTTCCTCCCTAATCTATCTTTTGATAAATCAAGTTTGAATGTTTTGACCAACTATCTTTCATTAATTTATCAACAATAAATTGAAAACATGTTTCAACCATGATTAGGCTAGATGACTTAAATAAGACCTTCTTTTTTAAACCAATAGTGGCATTTAAGGTCGCTCACTTTCAGTAGTACTATTTTTTTGGGTATGGGGCTTTACCTCTTTTCAAATTTGTCCTCTTTTCTATTTTTTCAGTTTTTTGTGTTTTTTCTCTTTATATCTTTTCATCAAACAATGGTATGTACAATGAGTGAGAAATTAGAACTAAGACTCTAAATAGCCATGGTATTTGATCACCCTGTCATTAACAGGATCACTTAACAACCCTTTTTCATTCAGCTCTTGTATATAAAGAACCTGGCTATCTATTTTTGAGGATATGATGCAAGATTTCTTCCAAAAAATTTCAAACAGGCCAAGTTCTCCTTTCTTCTTTGAGTTTTGCTTCCAAACCTTGTTCTTGTGAAAGAAACTCTTTAGGTGAAGAAGACATTCTTCACCAGCTTCCAAACAAATGATGATGTCATCAATGTATATCATGGTGAATAGTTTGAAAACAAGGGCCTTGACTCTTTGGTAGGTGTCTTCAGCATTCCTTATCCCCGAAAAAATTTGATCAAATAGGTAGTTATTCCAAGGGAATTTGAAAATGTCTTTGTGTTGATTGATCTGAAGTGGTATCATCTCATGAAAACCTGAAACACTACCAATCTATGTCATCTTGTTAGAAATTTTTATCCTTGGCATAGGATGATTTATCTTGGGAAAATGGTATTTGTACTCCATGGAGGCTTTTCCTAAGTGTCTAAAGTCCATACATAGTCTTCCTCCTTTGGCTTTCTTTGTTAGTAATACAATTTTCCCAAGGGTTTCACAGTTCTTCTTGGAAAAAGGCCCCTTTTGAACAATGTCTATGTCATCAGGCTTTAAGCTTTTACTCCTATATACAAGAGCATCCTGAAACTTTTTGCATAACCCTATGTATTTCATTTTTGTGTGTAATGACAAGGCTTTGGATAACTTAATCACTTTGAGCCTTCTTAGGTTGCCTACATTATATTCCTCTATATCAGTTTCAATAGACATCCCTTTAGGATTCATGGCAACATCAGTGAGAGTCAATAGCTTTTCTGGAGGGACAAAAAATTTTCATAATGAGGTGCCTAGATAAGGTAAAAACATAAGACTCCTTTGATTCAGATTCCCCAAGATTTTTGTTCTGTGAGGGCATTTTAGCACTTCGGGATAGGCAAAAGGGAACAGTTGTGTTTCTGAGATTTGTCCTCCCTTTGAGCAACCTGATTCATATTCCAAACTAACTATTGGTTTTGAGGTTTCATTTTCAGTTTGCAGAAAGTCAAGTTTAGTTTTATCATCATGTGTTTGTTCAGGGCTGCTATAGTTTTGAATGTTGAGTTCTTCATGTAGAGACTGGTTTGGTTGTTGTAGTGTACCTAGACTTATCTCAACCTTACTCTCCTTCTCATTAATGTCTTCTTCATAACATAAGATGAAAGAATGAAGGTCTTAACGAATGGAATAAAGCGGAGTATTGTCTGGCTTTTCCTGACTGCTAACCATATATTTCATATGTGACTCTCGGTATAATATTCTTGTCTGATTGAAAATAGGGATGGTAGCATAGGACATATCTAGTTGAAGGTTCCCCTGAAGCTTGGCTCTCCAAGAACTGGATAAAAGCATGCCATACTTGGGAGGAATATCTGCCACTACTATGTCCATGACTAGGTTCTTAACAGGCACTTGTGCTAGGTTGACACAAAGATCCTTGATCAGGCCTAAACATTTGACCCTACTCGAATCGAAAGAGTACAATTCTTTGTAAGGTTTAGTTATTTCTAGGCCTAATCTCTCCATCACAACTTTGGGCATGAGATTGTGAGAGGCACCGAAATCTAGCATGGCATTATGTAAGATTTTGTCATGTATGTTTAGGCTGATATAGAAAGGGGGAATGGCTCCTTCTTGATATTTTCCTTCTATTTTGGGTCCAAACAACAACTCAGGTGTGTCATCAGCCAAATGTAAAGTGTCAGCATCATTTCCTATGTTTAAGACCTTCAAAATCTAAGACCTATACACTTGTTGAGTAACTAGTTCAGTGAGAGGCATAGTTATCTTGATTTTGGAAATTTCTCCTTCAAAGCAGAAAGGTACTTGTGTTTTAGACATATTTACATCAATTTTATCAACCATGGTCCTTCCTACATTTTTAATTTTTTGATTCTGATTTGGAGCTTTAGACAAAATGGTTTTCTCAGGGTCACTAATGGAGGTACTCTGACAGCTAGGGTCATTGTTTGGCTGGCTGATTTTTCCTTTGTTTGGGTCAGCTTTCTTAGCCATGGTGTTGACATTCTCTATTGTTTTCTTAGGGGTGTTTTCAGATACTTTCCTAACAGCAGTGTCTATTTGGCCTTTCTTGGGAGAATCAAGGTTCTTTTTTCTCCTAAGGTCATATTGCCTATGGACTTCCATGATGGCATTTTCAAATCCCAAGCGGTAGTCTTCAGAATCCTCATAGTTTGTGTTAGTTTGATCTGAGGAAAAGAAACCTTGTTCTTCTTTGGTGAGAAAAACATCTTCTTCATTATCATAACCTATTAGGTTTATATGGCTTTCTTCAAGTTCTATAACCTCTCCTTCTTCTTCATCTACATAGTTTTGTTGAAAAGGAGGTCTGATTTGTTGATCATTTTCCCTTTGTTTGTTTTGAGGCATGTCTCTTCTGAAGTTCTGAGCTCTATTTCTGTTTTGGGGATTAGCTTGGTTTTCCCTAGGAGGTGTCCTTTCATTTAAGTTTATCCTTTCTATCATTCTCTCCATTTCTCATTAGGCTATCCATTTTGGTATCAGATGAGGAGGTTGAGGGCATGGTTTCATCTTTGTAGGTCACTCTCTTTTCTAATCTCAACCTAGCTCTTTTTTCAGTTAAGTTTACCTCTGCACTAATAGTTTCCTTTTTCATTTCTTCTAAGGTTTCAGGGTCTCTCTCTCTTAATTGGAATGTCATGTCTGGGTCAAAACCTTCAGGAAACTTTACTAGTGCTAGGCCTTATGGAGGTTTCATGTGAGGTGTGAGGGCATCCTATACACTGTTAAACCTGGTGCAATAATCTTATACACTTTCCCCTACATTCCTCTTAAGATTGTTATATTCAGAAAGGATTTGGAGGCGATTTTTCTTGACTTCCCACTTTTTTATGAAAGTTTGGTAAAGGGAAGGGAGATCATGTATTGTGTTAGGATTTAATGCTTTGAACCATTTTTTTGCCTCTCCTCCTAAACTTTGTGCAAAGATCCTCATTTTAATAGTTTCTTCTTCTATCTCCATGTAATCAAAAGCATCATTGATCCCATCTACATGTTGTTGGGCAATGATGAATTCAGCCCCTATAAAATGAGGGATCTTGGATTGGTAGTCATTTGGAAAAGGCACTAGAGGTTGAGGTAAAACCAAGTGGGCATACCAAGCTGCCATGATGGGAGCTAATGGAGGATTTACAAGAGGAGGGTTTGTGAAAGGAGGTGTATGATGAAGTGGAGTGGTTTGCACTGTGGTGGTACGGACGGGTGTGGTGGAAGTACTTGGACCAACAAACTGATTTTGAGTAGATTTGGTATGGAAAGAGTTGAAGTGATGGAGAAGCTGAAATTAAGGTGGTGTGGAAGGAGAGGCTTCTCTACTAGAACTCTATTGCAAATCTAAGGGTTCAAGGTCAGTTTGGTCAATATCAGTTTGAGACTTGTTTCTGAAGAGGTTCCTTGTATGGTGCGAGTCAAACTGGGGATCTTGCAAAGCTGTAAGATGTTCAGGTATAGAGCTTGCTCTATGGATGGTCCTAACAGTGGTTAAGTTTCCAGATCTAGAAGTTTGCCACAAAACCTTCTCTGGTTCATCAACTATGTTGGGAGGGTTTGGGTCCAGATGAGATCTGGTACTGATCCTATGTGAAACCAGATTTCAAAATTCAAAATTCAGAGAGGCTGAAAGTTTTAAGACTGTTTTCTGAAGGCTTACCTCTCTTAGTGCTTGGTAAACTCTTACAGTATATAAGTGGGCTCATAAACTTCTCAGGGTTGGTTTGAAACAAATATAGGAAGTCAAATGAGTGTTAATGAAGTAATAGGACTCCTAGAGGCTAGTGGAGTCACTAGGTGGATATTTTTTGTTGTTTTAAGAATGTATGTTTATGGTCCACCACCAATAACCGACAAGAAACCATTCTAAGGGTGTTTTGGGGTTTTCTAAGTTCCTATATGTAGCCCTAAGGTTTGTGTGAGTGTCATATAGCTGAGTCATCATTTTTCTAGGATAGTGAAACAAATAGAGTCTACTCTTTGGCTATCAGTCAAATTTCTAAGCTTAACTAAAGGTTTAAATGAGTCTATAGGAGTTTGTTAGGCTAATATGTACTTAGTCCCATCGTGATCGCCATTATGTTAGTGATGGGGATGAGGTGGCAGATTTACTGGACCTTCTATTTGTCAAGCTGATGGTCTAAAGAGTTTTAAGATGTATTCAGGCAACTATACTCAGAGGTCCCACCATGATCGCCATTATGTTAGTCTCCCGTGATTTGGCAGATTGGTAAACCAAATGTCAGGGTAACATCAGACCAATATTTTGAGTCCTAGGACCTAGCCTTCCTGGACTCAGAGAGGGCTTTCTCTATTGGGTGCAAAGGATGTGTTCTTTTTTCTTTAGGGTTTATATTTTAGACTAGTTGTTAAGTGTAGGGTTTTGTTGATTGTTTTGGTTAGGTGAGATGGACTGGTAGAATAGGCGGAGTGAGAGGTCTTCAAATCATTGGGCTATGGAGTCAATAAAAATAATGGGTGTCTCAATGATGAATCAGAGTGTAGTTCAAGGCCAATCTAGCAAGGTTAATGGATCCTTAAGGTTATGAGTGAAGTGGTAGGAACATCAAGTTTGTGAATAAGGTAAGGCAAAGGGCAATCAAGAATCCTTTGTCAAATACCTATGAACAAGGAGGTATTAAATATGAGTAGCAAGAGATACTAATCATGAGCTAGGGAAAACCATTTACTCTATGATAATATTTTAAACCAATAAATATCCAAGATAAACATGTCAGTGAAACATAGAAAGCATAAGAGCTTCTAAATTTAATAAATTCACCTCCAGAATTTGGGAAAACATACAAGATAGCACAATAAATTTAATCGAACAAAGAGGGAACTTCTAGACATTGTTGATCAAGCTATAAAGAACTCTAAGGCAGGCTTATAGGCATGGACAAAGGGCAAGATCAGAACAAGACCTCATTGACTTAACCTAGCAAGCAATGCTTCAAAGAAAGGTTCCAAGACAGAGTTTAGACAGTCTCAAATAAGTAGGGATTACCGTGAATCATATTTGTTAACCAGCATATTAATCCATAAATAAAACAAACAAGCATAAAGAGGCTTGAAGAGAAACTAAGAATTCTTCAAACACACCCAGCAAAGGAAAACATTAAGGCTATAACAAACAGGAGGACTAAGGTGCCTCAAGGAGCATTTCTCAACCTATACTTTTCTTAGTTATAGCAAAAAAGAAGGATGAAACATAATGAAAACAAGAAAACATGAAAAAATTAAGATTACATCACTATTAATCAAGCTAAGGAATCCTGCAAACAAGCTTCTCCATCATCAAGCCAAACAAGCCATTCATCAACTTCACAACTCAAATTTCTTCTCCAAGCTCATAAAAACAATGTATTGTTCTCAAAGCTCATCAAATGCCAAGATTTACAATGAATCCCTCATGCTCTATTTATCTTAGCCATAGAGGGAAAAAACCCTAATTATGGTAGGAAAATATCAAATTCACCCATAAATGTCATTTATGGCCAAGAGACAATGCAAGGCCCAAGGCACATAATATCCTATGAAATAAATGCCAAAATAACTTCTTGCACTTAATTCTAGAGTGCTTTGCCTCAAAAAACTCAAAAATATCATTTTGCAATAAATGAGTGTGTTTTTTTTTTACTTTTGGTCCAAAACACACTTAGACAGCCCATTTGCGCAGCGCCACTTCAGCAGAAAATAGGGTCTTTTGTGACTAAGTGTTGGACCCCTTTCCGATGTCGTATTTGGCTCTACGATGGCTCGTTGGAAAGCGTGATGAGTCTACTTTCCATAAATGATTAATTTTTCCTGATCCAGCTCCTGTATCCCATTGAAAAATTCCAAAACCTCCAAACTATCATTTGTGCAGTGCTAGGCCTAAAACAGAGGCAGAAAGGTGATTTTTGACGTGTTTTTTTACCTTTTGAGGGGTTGAAATTGTTCCAAACCTTATGAAATTTACTGAGGATGATGTGCAGGCTGAGAGAAGTACAAAAATGTCAATTTTGGCTCTTGGGGATGCTCCATGTGTTTGAGTAGCGCCAGTGGCGCTGCGCAAATGAGCCTAAAAATCTCAAAAAACCAAAAATTTGCCAAATCCTCTCAAAATTGGTGGAGACCTTCCTTAAGGGGTCTTGGACAACTGCTGAGGAACCTCAGCCAAAACTCCAGGGTTGTCATGCTCTTTTTCCTCCATTAGGGTTTTGACTTCATCGAGGGCTTCCTTAAGTTCGGCACAAACAAGCTTGTGTTTCTTTGCATAATGCTTTGTCATCTTATTTTGGAGAGCAAGGCCCCTCTTGATCTTCTTGAAATCATTATGCTCATTCTTTTAATACTGAATGATGTGTTATGCTATCTCAAAACCTCTCTCCCACTTCCTGATTTGTGCATCTTTGCTTTGGAGTAGCAACTTAGTGGCCATCTCCTTGTCCTCATTGTCACTGTCTAGATCAATGAATTGAGGCTCTTGAGTAGCTTTCTTGCCTCTCTTACTTCTCCTCACCTTGCCCATATTTTCCTTTCCTTTGTCAAGTCTTGGAGCTGATGTGGGTTACAAGGTACCTTGTCTTTTGGAGGCAGCAAACACTGGTTTTGATCCTCTTTGATATGTGCTTGCAAGAGGTGTAATGATGTTTTTAGGAGAATCCTCATCTTGGTTGTGACCCTTGTTGTTGTCATAATCTCTTTCACTTTCACTATGATCCCCATCAACCATCCCATGATCTGTTTGATCACTGTCAACACCATCATTATCATTATCTTCTTTACCGCCTTCTAGGCTGTCACTTTGGCCTTTAAATTGATCACTAGCCCCTGCACTTTCTTTACTTAGGCTTTGTTCTTCATTAGGTTCCCCTTCTTCATCATTTCCTGC
>JAXQQM020077480.1:0-145067 GCA_034641835.2 Pinus albicaulis
CTCGAATGATTTTTCAGCACGTGACATGAGAATCAATTTAAGACCTGCCGCTAGTGGAAGCACTACATTTTGGGGAAGGAAATGATCATCCACACAAACCACCGACCCCTACGTTTCATACAGACACAAGGGAAGTTGCAGAATGATTGTCATCAGAATGGTCCACATACTCGCAACAGTTCCATTTGAATATTAAGTATAAGAAGGGAAACCCCAACAATGTTGCAAACTGCTTTAATCGACCACCTTTCATGGTGCTGATGACTATGCTCGACTCTTGTGGGCAGAAGAATTCAAGCTGGCCAACTATTTACAAGAGCGATCCAGACTTAAGAAACACATACCAATCGCTCCTGGGAAGCAAAAAAGTGCCATATTATCACCTCCAGGATGAAATGTTATGCCACCTGAGACAGCTTTGTGTTCCTTCAAGTGAGAAGGCCAAGATTATTTGGGAGGCACACTACAGTCGGGTCGCTGGACACTTCGAGGTAGAGAAAATAGTGGTTGTATTGCAACAATATTTCTATTTTCCAAAACGCCAATAAGATGTTGGGAAATATATCAGATCCAACATTTCCTGCACCTTTGCCAACCCAACCATTAAGAAGCAAGTCATGTACACTCGACTGCCCACTCCTAGTATGATCCTGATTTATGCAGGAATGAAATAGAATACACATGTAACCATACATAAAAATATGCAACGGAAATAATACTTCATTTCATTAATATCAAAGAACTGAAATTTTCTTACAGAAAAAATGGAAGTAAAAAAGCTATGGCATTGGTAGCTAATCTCTAAGAAGAGATGTGGTGGCTGCAGGCCTCTAAACTTTGTGTTACAATGAGGCTCGAAGGCCTATATATTATTGAGAAACAATGGAGAACCCTAAACATCCAAAAACCTAACGCTAGGAGATGAAACGCTAGAATATGGGCCCCATCGGGGTAAATTGGTACATCAATTTCTCGGGGTCGTAACTTTGGCATACTCTCTATTTGATGCACATGATGCATCTTTAGAAAGATCTATCCAAAGAATAAAATAATTGACTGCGTATGAAGATACCAAAATAGAATTATATTCACTACAAAAATGATGCCCAAAAAACATTGTTTAGGGCCTTAAAACGACTCCGGAAGTTCAGGACCCAAAGAACTGCTAAAAATAATAAGTTGTGATGAAACTGAAAAACTGAAAGAGACAATGGTGGGCCCCAAGTGGAATAGGCGGGTGGCCACCAATATCCACCTGGATCATTCCTCCCCCCTTAGGAAGTAATGGTCCCCATTGCGTTGAGGTCCTCCATGAGATGAGGAAACTTCTGCTAAACTTGGTCCCTCGTGAACCACTTCCCTTGGTGTAGGAGTTGGCCAGCTTTGACAAGCCGATACAGTTGGATCTTCTATTGACGAGTGTTCTTGACTTGCATGTCCATGATACAAACTGTTGTGGCCTATTCCATGAAATTTTCATTTAACTCTGTTGGTGTGAGTGGTTCTGCAATGTCAAAGGTCTCCAATAGAGGTGGGAAGTAGGGAAGAAGGTGGTCCACATTGAATACTAGGTGTAGACTAAGGAATGGTGGAACACTGAGCTCGAAGGAATTTTTCCCTACAGCCTTGGTGATGGTGTACGACCCATATCGGAGTAGGAAAAGCTTGTGGTAGGGTCCAGTGAAGCACTCCTTTTGCAAATGTAGCCACACTTTGTCACCCACCTGGAAGTTGTGTGGCACCCAATGTTGATCATGTCGTTTCTTGTACTTAGGATTGACTCTGTCCAATATTTCATCAACCTATTGGTGGATTTTTTGAATGCGCTCGATGAAGTTGTTCACTTTTTCAGCTTCAAATTGGACATGAGTTGAATCGTCCCGAGTAGCCACAAATATCATGGCTACGTCAATGGTACATGGTGGCTGGAATCCCAAGCCCACCTGAAAGGGGATGTGGTCAGTTGAGGTATGGAGAGCTCAGTTATAACTATGATGTACATAGGGGAGGCTCTCATCCCATGTGCATGTATGCTTTGAATTTTACATGCGCAGAATGCGTATAATCCTCCAGTTGATGACCTTTGTCTATCCATTAGTTTAGGGATGGAAAGTTCTGGACATGGTGAGCTTGGTGTTTAGCATTAACCAAAGGTTGAAGAAAAATGTGTTGAGAAACCTGTTGTCCTGATCTGAGATGATAAATTGTGGGATCCCAAAGTGCACCCACACTCATTCAAAGAAGAGTTTAGTAGCAGCTTCTGCTATGATATTCTTCTTGCAGGCCACCATAATGGTCATCTTCGAGAATCTATTGATGACAACAAAAACACAGTCCTTTCCATGCTTAGTAGAAGGAAGGCCCGACATGTAATCCATGGAGATGGATTCCTAAGGCTGATTAGGGGTAAGTAGTGGAGTATAGAGGCCTTGCTTCTTGATGGTCATTTTGGCAATGGTACAAGTAGTGCAGGATCTGATGTAGTTCCCGACATCCTGTCGAAGGTTCGCCCAATATAAATAATCATGTAGTACTGCTACTATTTTCCTGACCCCAAAATTCCCAATGAATCAACTTTAGTGTGCTTCCCATACCATCTTGGCACATTCTCTTGAAGGAACAAAAAGGTGTCCTAGGTGACATAACAGTGCATCTTAGAGGTGAATATTTGGAACTTGCATAACCCGCAAGAGTGCCTTGTATGTGTAACCGAATTCTAGATCGCACTTGTAGAGAAGCATCTAATCAAAAGTCTCATGCCCACAAGAGTTGAGAACGGTGGTTAGCACCACGATCGATGGTCGGTTGAGGTTGTCTAAAACATTATTGGTGCTACCCTTCTTGTACTTGATGTTAAAATGAAATGTTATAGATATGTGAACCATTTCTGATGGTGATCATTTAGCAACTTCCCTTGTGTCTGTATGAACTACAAGGCTCAGTGGTCTGTGTGGATGATTTTTTCCTTCCATAAAATGTAATGCTTCTAATGTCAACAAGCCTGCAAAATGGAATACATTTATTTTTTCATAAGTGGGATACTTGCAAACTGTGTCGGAAAATGTCTCATTGTGATATGCCACTAGATGTCCCTATTGAGTAAGAACTTCCCCAATAGCATAGTTAGAGGCATTCGTCTAGATCTCAAATGGTTATTTCAAGTCTGGTAATGTGAGCACTAGGGAAGAAGAGACACAATGTTTCAATTCTACGAATGCCTTCTATTGGGAGTCTGACCAAAAGAATTTTTCTTTCGCTCCTCCCTTAGTGACTTGACTCAAGGGCCAAGTGAGATGGGATAATCCCAACACGAACCTGAAATAGAAATTAGCAAGCTCCAAAAATTTGCAAAGCTCTGTTAGAGTGGTTGGGGCTGGCCAATCCCGAATGACTTGGATCTTGGTTGTATCCACATGCACCCCCCTTTCATCAATAATGCATCCCAGATATTGAACATGGGTCATGCCAAAAGTTCACTTCTCCAAATTGGCACACAACTTGTGTTGCTCCAGTGTTTGGAGGACTTGTTGAATGTGGTGGAGGTGATCTTCCCAATTCTGAATGAAGATTAGAATGTCATCCAAGTACACCACTATAAATGATTTGGTGAATGGCCGCAATATGTTTTCGATCAACCTCATGAAGGTTGTGGGAGAATTCGTCCACCAGAATGGAATGATTAGCCATTCGAAACGACCCTCCTTAGCTTTGAAGGCAGTCTTCCACACATCGGAGGGTTCGATTGGTACCTAGTGATACCTAGAATTCAAGTCAATATTACTGAAATATTTCGTCCCTTTGAGTTGGTCCAAAAGGTCATCAATCCATGGGATTAGGTACCTATTCCGGACAATGATCTTGTTAAGTGCTCAATAATCAATATAGAGTCTCCAGGTCCCATCCTTCTTCTATACCAACATGATCAGGCTCCCATAGGGTGATGAACTCTGCTGGATGTGAGATTTTTGTAGCAGCTCCTAAATCTGCCTCTTGATTTCATCGTTCTCCAAAACATAGTGCTAATAAATCGGTCCATTGGGTAGCAGCGCACCTGGGGTCAGATCAATGGGGTGCTTGACCTGACAGTGCAGAGGCACCCCTCTGCATGAGCTGAATATGTCTCTGGTATCCTGTACAATTTATTTCCCAAAGTAACAATAACAGAATGAGGCCAGGACTCATATACAACATGTCGCTTGCACAAGTATGGTTGGCCTAATAATACATCACAAACATCAAGAGGATAAATATCACATAATACCTCATCCGTGAAGCACTTCATGGTGTAGGGAAGGCGGCACTGCTGGCTAACACGGAGTTCCCTTCCATGGTGAAGCCACCCGATGGTGTATGGATGTGGGTGTGTTGTGGTCGGTAAGCCCAACCGATTCACGATGTCTTCTGAAATGAGGTTCTTTTAGCTCGCATTGTCGACAATGAAAAATAGTGGGGAAACCTTTACCCACATCTAGGAGTGGAAGAGATGCTCCTCCTCCTCTGGATCTTCCAGTCCCTCCTTTTAGATCTTCGGAGTGGCAACAATGGCGTTGGGCTCTGTATCAATAATATTTTTCCCTTTGTCATTCCCCTTGTAGGTTATAATTAAGAGTCGAAGCATGCATCTAATTTAGAAGCCCTCATCTCGGCCCTTAGCAACTGATTGGCCCAACACTCACTTGTGTTGTGAGTGGATATCTTATGGAACTCACACCACTTTCTCGTGTCCTTCTTTGGCTTTGCGGTGTTGTTCTTTGCTTGCGGCTTAGGCAGGTTGTCTTAGGCTGCCATGCCTTAGATTTATCCTTTGTTCTGGGGTTTGGGGGAACCTTTCCCTTTCTTTTGATTCATAGATTGACAGTATTTCTTCTTCTGTTTAAATTTCTGCTCAATCTTGGCAGCATATCGGTATGTCGTACAAACTGAGGAGATGTCGAGGAACTCCATTTCCTCATGAATGTATTTGCGAAAAAAAATGCAATAATTTAGCACCAAATTTTTCTCCAAATCTTTGATACCCAACTTTGTGCGCAGGTTATCGAACATATTCTTCAAATCATGCACATCTTGATCCCTTTATTTCCATAGCCTCATCCATTTTATGTACTTGTCTTCATAGCTTCCCACGGGATAGTATTGTTCCTTGATGGCGTTTGGGAAATAATTTCAAGTGGGTACAACTGAGAACATAGAGGATTATGTCTCGTCATTTTTCTCACAGTAGGTTTGCCACCAGTCCTTGACATGGCGGGTAGCTTTGAGGAGTGAAAAAATAATCTTCTCTTGGTTAGAAAAGTCATGAACCAAGAAATATCATTCTAATAGATTCAACTATCTATATACAACATCTGCATCTATTTGACCCTCAAATATGGGAATGTCAAAGTTTACTTGTACATTAAAGGGATTCATGCCTCCAAAGTGGTTATTAGATGCAGATGTGCCGTCAGTAGGCAGTAATTGAAGGATATGGGAAAATTTATCCATCACCGCGTTCCTTTGTTTTTCGAGGGCCTCCTCGAGAAATATTTTGATAGGATTTCATGCTCCCTCATCTTTATTTTGTCCCCCATGGGCATCCATCGGGGTTTGTGAGGCTAACCTTGCAAAGGTTCAACTAGATCGAGCCCTAACTCCTTATACCCCGACCTCATTGGGGACATGCAAAGAAGGATTAACAAAAAGTAAACCGCTCAGATACCACTGATTCGGATGTGTGCAAAAACACAATAGAATACACATATAACAATAAATACAAAGATGCAATGAAAATAACACATTATTTCATTAATATCAAAGAACTGAAATTTGCTTACAGACAGAATGGAAATAAACTAGCTACAACGCTGGTATCTTATCTCTAAGAAGGGATTTGCTAGCAACATGCCACTGAACTCTATGTTAAAATTAGGCTCGAAGGCCTATATATTATTGAGAAACAAAGGAAACCCCTAAAAATCCAAAAACCTAACCCTAGGAGATGAAATACCAGATTATGGGTCTCATCGGGGCAAATTGGTACATCAATTTCATGGGGTTGTAACTTTGGCATACTATATTTTTTTGACGCACATGATACAACGTTAGAAATATCTATTCGAGGATAAAAAATTTTGGCCGTGAATTTAGATTTCAGAATGGAATCATATTATCGTGAAAATCGATGCCCAAAAAAAGTTTTTTAGGGCCTCAAAACGGCTCGAGAATTTCAGGACCCGAAAAACTGCTAAAAATAGTAAGTTGTGACGAAACTAAAAATCTGAAAGAGACAATGGTGTGCCCCAAGCGGAATAGGAAGGTGGCCACCAATATCCACCTAGATCACAGTCAACCTTGGTAATCCATCTCCATTGACTATATGTCTGGCTTCCCTTATACCAAGCATGGTAATGACTATTTGTTCATAGTCATGGAAAAATTCTCAAAAATGGATAGATTGGTGGCCTTCAAGAAGATTATCATAGTAGAGGACACTGCCAAATGCTTCTTTGAATGAGTGTGGGTACATTTTGTGATCCAGGTGGATATTGGTGGCCACCCGCCTATTCCACTTGGGCCCCCACCATTGTCTCTTTCAGTTTTTCAGTTTCGGCATAACTTACTTTTTTTAGCAGTTTTTCGGGTCCTAAACTTCTGGAGCCGTTTTGAGGCCCTAAACGACGTTTTTTGGAAAATCTGGGAGCAACATGGGTTTGATGTTGCTCACACCGAAAGTTGTAGTCGGATAGATCTTTCTAACGAGGTATGGTGCGTGTCAAACGGAGATCGTATGCCAAAGTTATGTCCCCGGGAAGTTGAAACACCAATTTACCCAAATAGGGCCCATAGTTTTGGCGCTTCATCTCCTAGGGTTAGGGTTTTGGATGTTTAGGGTTTTCCATTGTTTCTAAATAATAAATAGGCCCTCGAGCCTCATTGTAACTCAGTTCAGAGGCCTGTAGCCGCCACATCTCTCCTCAGAGATAGCTACGAGCGCCCTAGCTAGTTTTATTTGCATTCTGTCTATAAGAAAATTTCCGTTCTTTGATATTAATGAAATGAAGTGTTATTTCTGATGCATATTTGTATTTATGGTTATAAGTTTATTCTATTGTGTTCTGTATAAATCGATTAGGTGGTATTCATCGGTTTTCTTTCTCGATCCTTCTTTGCATGTCCTAACTTGAGCTCAGGGATATCAGCTAGGGCTTGATGCAGTGGAGACAGCGCATGAATCGACACCAACGGCCTCAGCAGACACCCATGAGATAAAAATAAAGAGATGAGAATCAGAAGATCTATCAAAGCAGCCAACGAAGGCCTGAAAGACAAAGGAACGTGATGATGGATAACTACTCCGGGTATTCAGAACACCCACCGCTCCCATCAAGCGAAAACCCTCTGGAAGTCGACTCCTTGGAGTACAAGTAAATTTTGACATTCCCATATTTGAGTGTCAAATAGACGCAGATGCCGTAGATAGATGGTTGAATCTATTAGAAGGATATTTCTCTATTCATGACTTTTCAGACTGGGAGAAGATTATTTTTGCACTCCTCAAAGCTACCCCCCATGTTAAGGACTGGTGGGAAACCTACTGTGAGAACAAGGACCAGACAGAACCCTCTTTGTTCTCGGCCGTACCAACTTGGAATTCTTTCCGAGACGCCGTCAAGGAACAGTACTATCCCGTGGGGAGCTATGAGGACAAGTATATACAATGGACCATGCTGCGACAACAAAGGGATCAAGATGTGCATGAGCTGACGAATCTGTTCCATACCCTGCGCACAAAGTTGGGTATCAAAGATTCAGAGAAACATTTGGTGCTAAAGTATCGCAGCTGTCTGCACAGATACATTCAGGAGGAAATGGAATTCCTCGACATCTCCTCGCTTGGTACGGCATACCGGTATGCTGCCAAGATTGAGCAGAAATTCAAACAGAAGAAGCGAGACTTTGGATCTGCGAATCAAAAGCAAGGAAAAGGTGCTTCCAAACCGCAAAACAAAGGACAGAGCATGGCGGCTAAAGACAACCCATCAAAGCCACAAGACAAGAAAAACACCGTAAAGCCAAAGAAGGACACGGGAAAGTGGTGTGAGTTCCATAAGAGCTCCACTCACAACACAAGTGAGTGTCGGGCCAAGCAGTCGCTAGTGGCCGAGATGAGGGCTTATGAGTCAGATGCATGCTCCGACTCCGAATCAGAACCTGAAAAGGGGAATGAAAAAGGAAAACAGATTATTGATGCGGAGCCCAACGCCACTGTTGCCACTACAAAGGTCCAGAAGGAGGAACCGAAAGATCCAGAGGAGGAGGAACGTCTCTTCCACTCCCAGATGTGGGTAAAGGGCTCCCCTGTACAGTTCATTGTCGACAATGGGAGCCAAAAGAACCTCATTTCAGCAGACGCCGTGAAGCGGTTGGGCTTGACGACCACAGCTCACCCACATCCATACACCATCGGGTGGCTTCACCAAGGACGAGATCTCCGCGTCAGCCGGCAGTGTCGCCTTCCCTATAGCATCAAGCCCTTCACGGATGAGGTATTATGTGACGTTGCTCCTATTGATGTTTCTGATGTATTATTAGGACAACCATACTTGTGGAAGCGTCATGCTGTGTATGAGTCTCGACCTCGTGCTATTATTGTTACTTTGGGAAATAAGTTGTACAGGATACCAGAGGTACCACCTCCTACGGCTATCTCTTTGGTTACTGCAAAACAATGCAGTAAGCTCATTTCCCAAACCAGGAAATTCGTTTTCCTGATGATCCGCCCCTAGGGCAAGAAGAAGACTGTGGCCACGACCTCCAGACAGGGCTCCTCTGCACAACAACAACAAATGGATAAGGTTGTGGAGGAGTACGAGGACATATTCACCTCACCCACAGGGGTTCCTCTGCACTGTCAGGTCAAGCACCCGATTGATCTGACCCCCGGTGCGCCGCTACCTAATGGACCGATCTATCGGTGCTCTGTTATGGAGAATGATGAAATCAAGAGGCAGATTCAGGAGCTGTTGCAGAAAGGTCACATCAGACCAAGTTCATCGCCCTGTGGGAGCCCGATCGTGTTGGTACAAAAGAAGGATGGGACGTGGAGACTCTGTATTGACTATCGGGCGCTGAACAAGATCACTGTCCGGAATAGGTACCCAATCCCACGGATTGATGACCTTCTGGACCAACTCAAAGGTGCAAAATATTTCAGCAAGATTGACCTGAACTCTGGGTATCACCAGGTACCAATTGAACCCTCTGATGTGTGGAAGACTGCCTTCAAAGCCAAGGAAGGGATTTTTGAATGGCTAGTCATGCCTTTCGGGTTGACGAATGCTCCTGCAACCTTCATGAGGATGATGGACGATATCTTGCGGCCATTCACCAACTCCTTTGTAGTGGTGTACTTGGATGACATTCTGATCTTCAACAAGACTTGGGAAGAGCACCTTCAGCACATCCGACAAGTCCTCCAAACACTGCGGCAACACAAGTTGTGTGCCAATTTGGAGAAGTGCACGTTTGGCATGACCCAGGTTCAATATCTGGGATACATTATTGATGAAAGGGTGGTGCATGTGGATCCAGCCAAGATCCAAGTCATTCGGGATTGGCCAGCCCCAACCACTATAACAGAGCTTCGCAGCTTTCTGGGTCTTACTAATTTCTACCGGAGGTTCGTGTTGGGATTCTCTCATATCACTTGGCCCTTGAGTCAAGTCACCAAGGGAGGAGCGAGAGCAAAATTCTTTTGGTCGGAACCTCAACAGAAGGCGTTCACAAAATTGAAAAATCGCCTCTGTTCTGCCCCAGTGCTCACATTACCAGACTTGCAACAGCCATTTGAGATCGAGACAGATGCCTCTGACTATGCTATTGGGGCAGTTCTTACTCAACAGGGACATCCAGTGGCATATCACAGTGAGACATTGTCTGAGACAGTTCGCAAGTATCCCACCTATGACAAAGAAATTTATTCCATTGTGCAAGCCTGTCGACAATGGAAGCATTACATTTTGGGGAAGGAAACAATCATCCACACAGACCACCGGCCCCTGCAGTTCATACAGACACAAGGGAAGTTGCAGAATGATCGCCATGAGAAGTGGTCCACATATCTGCAACAGTTTCATTTGAACATCAAGTACAAGAAGGGTAGCACCAATAATGTTGCAGACTGCCTCAGCCGACCACCGATCGTGGTGCTCACCACCGTGCTCAACTCTTGTGGGCATGAGACTTCTGATTGGCCACTTCTCTATGAGAGTGACCCAGAATTCGGCCACACTTACAAGGCACTCTTGGGGGGTACGCAAGTTCCAAATTTTCACCTCCAAGATGCACTTTTATGTCACCTGGGACACCTTTGTGTTCCTTCAAGCGAGCGTGCCAAGATGATATGGGAAGCCCACTACAGTCGCGTCGCTGGGCATTTCGGGGTCGAGAAAACAGTAGCAATACTACAGAAGTATTTCTATTGGCCGAACCTTCGAAAGGATGTCAAGAAGCACATCAAATCCTGCATTGCTTGTGCCATTGCCAAACTGACCATCAAGAAGCAAGGCCTATATACTCCACTACCTACCCCTAGTCGACCTTGGGAATCCATCTCCATGGATTACATGTTGGGCCTGCCTTCTACTAAGAATGGAAATGACTATGTTTTCATGGTCGTTGACAGATTCTCGAAGATGGCCATTATGGCGGCCTGTAAGAAGAATATCACAGCAGAAGCCACTGCTAAACTCTTCTTTGAACGAGTGTGGGTGCACTTTGGGATCCCACAGTCTATCATATCAGATCGAGATAGTAGGTTCCTCAGCACATTTTGGTCCAGCCTCTGGTCAATGTTGGACACAAAGCTCACCAAGTCCACAACTTTCCATCCCCAAACAGATGGCTAGACATAGGTCATCAACAGAATGATTGTACACATTCTGCACATGTACAATTCAAATCATCCACGCACATGGGATGAGATCCTCCCCTATGTACAACATAATTATAACAGGGCTCTCCACAGTTCAATTGGCCATAGCCCCTTTCAGGTGGGCTTGGGATTCCAGCCACTATGTCCCATTGATGTAGCCATGCCATTTGCAGCTACTCAGGCTGATTTAGCTCATGTCCAGTCTAAAGTTGACAAAGCAAGTAGCTTGATCGGGTGCATTCAACACATCCGCCAAGAGGTTCATGATATATTTGACAGATCCAATGCAAAGTACAAGCAGTGCCATGATCAACACCAGGTTCCACACAACTTCCAGGTGGGTGACAAAGTATGGATACATTTGCAGAAGGAGCGCCTTACTGGACCCCACCGCAAGCTTCGCCCACTCTGATACGGGTCGTACACCGTCACCCAGGTTGTAGGGAGCAATGCCTTCGTGCTTAGTATTCCTCCATTCCTTGGTCTACACCCAGTCTT
Source organism: Pinus albicaulis (assembly GCA_034641835.2). Taxonomy (NCBI): domain Eukaryota; kingdom Viridiplantae; phylum Streptophyta; class Pinopsida; order Pinales; family Pinaceae; genus Pinus; species Pinus albicaulis. The sequence continues at coordinate 11,411 of JAXQQM020077480.1, forward strand.
CAATGTGGATCACCTTCGTCCTTACTTCCCACCTCTACTGGACACCTCGGACATTGTAGAACAACTCACACCAACAGAGTTAAACCCAGACTCCATGGAACAGGCCACCACAGATTGTCTCATGGACATGCAAATCAAGAACACTCGCCAACAAAAGATCCAACTATATCGGGTTGTCAAAGCTGGCCAACTCCTACACCAAGGAAAGTGGTTCACCAGGGACTAAGTTCAGCAGAAATTTCCTCATCTCATGGAGGAACTTAACGTAATGGGGACCATTGCTTCCTAAGGGGGGAGGGATGATCCAGGTGGATATTGGTGGCCACCCGCCTATTCCACTTGGGCCCCCACCATTGTCTCTTTCAGTTTTTCAGTTTCGGCATAACTTACTATTTTTAGCAGTTTTTTCGGGTCCTGAACTTCCGGAGCCATTTTGAGGCCCTAAACGACGTTGGTAACAAGTAATCCACAATCAACCTTGGTAATCCATCTCCATTGAATATATGTCTGGCTTCCCTTCTACCAAGCATGGTAATGACTATGTGTTCACAGTCATGGACAAATTCTCAAAAATGGATAGATTGGTGGCCTTCAAGAAGATTATCATAGTAGAGGACACTGCCAAATGCTTCTTTGAATGAGTGTGGGTACATTTTGTGATCCAGGTGGATATTGGTGGCCACCCACCTATTCCACTTGGGCCGCCACCATTGTCTCTTTCAGTTTTTCAGTTTCGGCATAACTTACTATTTTTAGCAGTTTTTTGGGTCCTGAACTTCCAGAGCCATTTTGAGGCCCTAAACGACGTTTTTTTGGGAATCACGCCTCCAGAAAATATCATTCAGTTTCGGAATGATATTCATGGCGAAAGTTGTAGTCCTCGGATAGAGCTTTCTAATGATATATCATGAGCGTCAGACGAAGATAGTATGCCAAAGTTACGTCCCTGGGAAGTTGAAACACCAATTTACCCAAACAGGGCCCATAGTTTTGGTGCTTCATCTCCTAGGGTTAGGTTTTTGGATGTTTAGGGTTCTCCATTGTTTCTGTGTGTATATAGGCCCCGGGCCTCATTGTAACTCGGTTCGGAGAGGCTTGTGGCATGCATATCTGGAGATAGCTACCGATGCTGCAACTATTTTTATTTCCCGTGCAATACCAATGTTACATTTGGGTTCTGATATTAATGAAATGAAGTGTTATTTCCACTGCATATCTGTATTTATGGTTATATGTTTATTCTGTTGCATTCCTGCATAGATCCGGATCATTTTGGGACCCTGAAAACTATTATATCAAATCATGATAGTAGGTTCATGAGCACATTATGGTCAAGGCTATGGGAATTTTTGGACACCAAGCTCACCAAGCCAACTTCATTCTGTCTAGCAAGTCAACTACATTCCATCCCTAGACATATGGCTAAACAAAGGTGGTCAAAAGGATGATAGTGCATAAACTCCACATGTAAAACTCCAAACATCCATGAATATGGGATGAGATCCTTCCATATGTGCAACATAGTTATAACAGAACTCTCCATAGCTTGACTGGTCGCAGTCTGTTTCAGGTGAGCTTAGGATTTTAGCCATTGTGTCTGATTGATGTTTCCATACCTCATGCTACCACATAGACAAAATCCACACATGTACTATCTGAGGTTGATAAAGAAACCATATTTATTGAACGCATTCAACATGTTCGTGAGCAGGTCCATGACATCTTAGAGAAATCTAATGCCAAGTACAAGAAACGACATTATCAAAATCAGGTCCAACACAAGTTTCAGGTAGGCGACAATGTTTGGCTGCATTTGCAACAAGAACGCCTAAGTGGAGCCCATCGGAGGAAAATTATGATTTGAAAAAAATAAACAACTTCTTTTGATTACCTTGAAGAGATGAAATATTTATCTTATAAACCACTATGTATCCCCTAACTCCATGGACACCATTTTTAATTCACGTATAAATGATGATTTATTTTCTTTGGAAGAAATTGATTTAAAGAAAGAGACCTATCCTCATCCCACACATACACAAGCTCTTTAATTTAGTAGTGAAGCAATGCTTCATTAATCCTTGGATGCAAAGCCTTATTTTTCCTATCTCTAAGAGTTTGAATATAATAATCTTCAATAATTACAACAATATTATGATTAGCCACACTTTAGCTAGGTTGTACAATCTTATTTTGGAAAAGAATGTTATCCTTTAGCTTGAAATCCATGGTGAAAGAGCTAAATTTGAACTTAGGTTGAGGAGACATTAATCAATAATGGAGCATCTTGTTACTCTTAGGATACTTATAATGGAAAGGTGAAATAATAAAATTGATCTCTATTGATGAATTTTTTACTTTAGAATTGGTTTTGACAAAAAAAAATTATTCATAGAACAAAGATTTGGAAGAGGCTAGAAGAAATAATGGTTCCTCTTGAGTTAAGGGTTTCCATGACAAAGATGTATGAGAATGTTTTTCCGACGCTTAGGACAATTCAGGGTTGGTTGAAGGAAATTAAATGTAATATTGGAGTCAAGAAAGCGTGTCCCTTATCACCTACCCCTTTTGGGATATAAATTCATAAACTAGAAGAGTTTTTGGCCCAAGCTCACTAGTATGGTCATAACTCCTTTAGTATATGGTAATGATATTGTTGTTTTTGAAAGCAGTCATTAGGATCTAGGAAAGAAACTCAAAGCCTCTACGATTTCTACTCCATATTGGATATGACTATTAATGGCAACAAAACTTAAGTCATGATATATAAATAAAAAAGGATAACCTATGGTACATTAGTTTATGATAATAACTCCTTGGAGAAAGTCCCCTCATACAAATATCAAATATGGAGGAATAATATCCATCATTAGCTCAATTAGAATTATAACATTCATAAAGAGATATATAGTTGTTGGAAAACTTACTATAATTAACAATACTCAATCATTAACAACAATCAATTAAAATTATAACATTCATAAAGAGATATATAGTTGTTAGAGAACTTACTATAATTAACAATAATCAATCATTAACAACAAAGTTAAGGATAATTGGTCTATAATAAAATATAATAAATTAGAAAAAATCATTATTAAATATATAAATAATCTAAAACATTGCCATAATATAGATATAATAAATAAATAATGTTTAACTATGCCATGACCTAAAATATGGCTACTATTAATACTTAACAATACTTCATAACTTCATATATTTAAAAACATTTAAAAATAACACTTCAATTTACATATTAAAAAAAAAAAAAAATTCGCTCATAAACATAGAGTAACCTGAAATACATAAGTAAAATATAATCAATCGATATTTAAAAATATTTTTTTTATATTATATCTCTTTTATGTATATAAATGTGTAGCTTATTAAAATGTTTATATTTTCTAATACCATATTGTAAAAGTTTATGTAAAACATGATTTTCTTATTGTACATTTCATTTTTGGTTTTTAAACTTTCGTGGCTATAGTTATTGTAATTAGAAATTGGATTCTCCACGGTATCATAGAAGACTTGTCGACGTTTCGAATCCCAATGGGGATCCATCCTCAGGATGAGAAAGAATGAATGAAAAATTGAGAGAAGAAAGCAGGAGGAACAAGGTATAAATAGTGAGGAAAAAATGAGAGAGGAACCGACAGCAACCTAAGCTAAAAACAAATATTATTTAAAATTTTTAATTCTAAAACTCTACTTTCTAATTTAATAAAGAAATTATTAAAAAAAAATAATAAAAAAAAAAAAAAAAAAAAAAAAAATTAGTTCTAAAATATTAAATTCTAATAAATCATTTAAAAATTCTAAAAAAAAATTAATAAATCAATTAAAATCCTATAAAAAATTTCATACTAAAAATTTTTTAATTAGAAAAAATAACCTAAACTAAATCTTTATACATAAAAATATTTTAATCAAAAATTTATAAAAACTAGAGATACTAAAATTCTTTATAATAACCCTACAATATCTATTTCTAAAAAGAACATACTAACTAGGCTTAGCTTAATAATTAAAAAATAATAACTAATAAAACATTATGAAAACTATTAATCAAATTTCTAGATACTTATGCTAAAACTTATAATCCTATAATTGAAAAGAAAATCCTATTTTACTTTTTATTATTTAATTTATTAAAAAAAAAAAAAAACTTATTTTTATACTAATTGACCTAAACTGGAGAAACTAAAAATTATAAATTACTCTAAAAGATTTAACCCTAAAAAACTATAAAATATGAGGAATTAACCTAAAACTTGACTAAACCCTAAAACATTTTAATAATAAATTTTATTTTATTTTATTTATTTTTTTATTTTTATAACCCTAAATTAAAACAATTAATTATAAAGATTCTTAATAATAATAAAAATATATACCTATTGACTAAACCTCTAGATTCTCCATTTTTAGATTATATCTTAAATAAAAAGATTGAATTGAATACTCAAAATACAAAAGGCATTCACTCAGTGATAATAAATATTAATTGATTAATTTTTATTTAAAATAAAAATTAATAATGTAAATATCTATTACGAGTGAGGAAAAAGTTCTAATCTGACCCTGAACTAGCTTACTAAAAATGAAGAGAATTAAACCTACCAACTCATACCTGAGAAGTGGATGATCTTCTGTCGCAAATTTGTCTAATAAGGGGTCTCCAGCTATCACTGATCTCGTATCGTTCGTGATCGCTCATGCTTAATATCAGCAACATGCTCTTTTAGACGCTTTTGAAGAGAGCGTCCTGTTTCACCAATGTAACTCTTTCCACATGAGCAGTCGATTTTGTAAACACCTTTAAGCTGCCCCTCACTAACGCTATCTTTAACAGAGCGCATCTTTTGTCTAATGGTTCCAATTGCTGAGAATTAGAACCTTGAATTGTTGTAGCAAACTTATTTATGGAAAACTTCGAAAAGAAAGCCCTTGCATCCTTTTCTTTAAGTCCAGGTTGGTGGAAAAGATTTGTTGATGACACTAACATAAAATGGTCGCATGGTAGAGATAACCTTCAGAAATTCTTCAATCACCTTAACTCAATTTCCTCAGAAATCAAGTTTACCATGGAGATGGAAGAAAACAGAAGCATTCCTTTTCTGGATGTCCTGGTTACCAGAAAGGAAGATGGAACATTAGAGCATCAAGTCTTTAGAAAGAAAACCCACACAAACAACTACCTCCACGCTGAGTCTTACCATCATCCTGCTCAGAAATTTGGGGTCCTAAGCACTCTTGCCATTAGGGCTCTTAGAATATCTGATAAGGAACACCTGGAAGAAGAAATCTCTCATCTAACATCTGTTTTCCTGGGTTTAGGATATAAGGAAAGGGAAATCAGGAAGGCCATAAACAGAGCAAGAAGCACCATCATAGCCAAGAGACGTCAAGATCCACAAGAAAGCCGTGGAAGAGTTTTTCTGCCTTACATCAAGGGAGTAACAGATAAGATCTCCAAGCTGCTAGGAAGAAGTAACATTTTTGCTCAATTCTCAGCAATTGGAACCATTAGGCAAAAGATGCGCTCTGTTAAAGATAGTGTTAGTGAGGGATAGCTTAAAGGTGTTTACAAAATCGACTGCTCATGTGGAAAGAGTTACATTGGTGAAACATGACGCTCTCTTCAAAAGCGTCTAAAAGAGCATGTTGCTGATATTAAGCATGAGCGATCACGAACCTCCGCCCTTGCTGATCACTCCTTAAAAACAAAGCATCACTTCTGTCTTGAAGATGCTAAAATCATTGCAAGGGAGGAACACTATCTAAAACGTAAGGTTAGAGAACCGCTAGAAATTATAAAACACCCGGATAACATAAACAGGGACGGAGGATACGAGATCAGTGATAGCTGGAGACCCCTTATTAGACAAATTTGCGACAAAAGATCATCCACTTCTCAGGTATGAGTTGGTAGGTTTACTTTTAGTAAGCTAGTTCAGGGTCAGATTAGAACTTTTTCCTCACTCGTCATAGATATTTACATTATTAATTTTTATTTTAAATAAAAATTAATCAATCAATATTTATTATCACTGAGTGAATGCCTTTTGTATTTTGAGTATTCAATTCAATGTTTTTATTTAAGATATAATCTAAAAATTGAGAATCTAGAGGTTTAGTCAATAGGTATATATTTTTATTATTATTAAAAATATTTATAATTAATTGTTTTAATTTAGGGTTATAAAAATAAAAAAATAAATAAAATAAAATAAAATTTATTATTAAAATGTTTTAGGGTTTAGTCAAGTTTTAGGTTAATTCCTCATATTTTATAGTTTTTTAGGGTTAAATCTTTTAGATTAATTTATAATTTTTAGTTTCTCCAGTTTAGGTCAATTAGAATAAAAATAAGTTTTTTTTTTTTTTTTAATAAATTAAATAATAAAAAGTAAAATAGGATTTTCTTTTCAATTATAGGATTATAAGTTTTAGCATAAGTATCTAGAAATTTGATTAATAGTTTTGATAATGTTTTATTAGTTATTATTTTTTAATTATTAAGCTAAGCCTAGTTAGTATGTTCTTTTTAGAAATAGATATGGTAGGGTTATTATAAAGAATTTTAGCTCTTCTATTTTAGTATCTCTAGTTTTTATAAATTTTAGATTAAAATATTTTTATGTATAAAGATTTAGTTTAGGTTATTTTTTCTAATTAAAAAATTTTTAGTATGAAATTTTTTTATAGGATTTTAATTGATTTATTAAATTTTTTTTAGGATTTTTAAATGATTTATTAGAATTTAATATTTTAGAACTAATTTTTTTATTTTTATTTTTATTTTTTATTTATTTATTTATTTTTATTATTTTTTTTTTAATAATTTCTTTATTAAATTAGAAAGTAGAGTTTTAGAATTAAAAATTTTAAATAATATTTGTTTTTAGCTTAGGTTGCTGTGGGTTCCTCTCTCATTTTTTCCTCACTATTTATACCTTGTTCCTCACTATTTTTTCATTCATTCTTTCTCGTCCTGAAGATGGATCCCCATTGGAATTTGAAACGTGGACATTTCATTTCGTAAATATAAAGAAAATTAATTTTAATAAAATAAATAAATAAACACATAATTGTATTCCATTATAAATAGATTGTTTTCGTTTCCTTGATAAACAACCTGGCCGAGTCTTACATTCAACGTTCTTTGATAAACATGTAAACGTTATAGTTTAGATAAAAGAGAGCCGGAAAACGGAAAACAGAAACATAATAGAATAAATAAAAGAGAGCCATTAACCGGTCTTAGCCATTAAAAGAGAGCAGTAAATATTAGTCCTTGACTAATATTTCATCGAGCAATCACGTTAGATGCACGAGTCACTATGTGGTCAAAGCGAATCTGTAAGGCTAATCAGAAGTGTCCTATGTGAGCAAGGAATCGCCAAAGACAACGATCACTGCTTCAACTGGATCTTTAACAATTAAAAAATAGTTGTAATGGTCATCTCTAGTCATCAACAGTCGTGCAAGATTCCTTAATTTTGGGAGTTGATACCAACGGTCGTGCAAGATACCTTAGCTTTGGGAATTGATACTTAAAGTGACGGTCGAAAATAAAAGATTTTAATGTGAACCGTGCAAGCATTCCGACTCCCCAGTCAGCAGCATGTTACTTGTAAATAAAGATCTTCCAAGAGCACGTATGTTGTCATAATGTACGTAAACTTTAGATACCAAAGTACATAACTTTACATGATTTCTTTAAAAAAACTATTTATTATTCTACGGAGAGGATCTGGACGACAGAAACCGAAGGGTCACAATAAACCCGATCAAGAAAATTACAGAGGAACCGCAAAAGATGTATGGCAAGCGGTTCAAATAATTGACAACAAGGATTTAGCACTAAAATTATTGCTCGTTTGTAGTACAACATGGCAGGGTATTTTCTGAAGCGTCTATTCTTATGTTCACACAAATCTATGGGAGAAATATCTATGTACATTTGCTTTTCTTAATGCAAATATATGGAAGAAAAAATTATGTTAATGGCTTAATTCGAGTTGGCAGCATGTTACTTGAAAATACAGATCCTTCCAATAACAAGTACAGATACCAAAGACTTTGTTGTCATAAACGTACCGAACTGAACATGATTTCACAAATAAATATTATAAAAGGCAATCTATTATGCTATAGATCGGATCTCGAGGACAGCCACCGAAAGGCCGAAGTAATCTGATATGAAAAATTACAGATGAACAACAGAAGATGTATGGCAAATTGTTCATATCATTCACAACAAGAATTTAGCACTAAAGATATTGCTCGTCTATGGTACAACATGATGGGTATCTTTATGTAGATGGTAGATTTTTGGGGTATAATATGATGGGCATATTTATGTTGATCGTAGATTTCTGGAATATTTTAGTATCAGACAGACATAGGTTAGGTGAGGTTAAATAATTGACGTTATTCATTCATGTCAGTAATATCCCACAATATTCTAAAATTCCACAATCTAACATGACAGTATTTTAAGAAGCATCTATGTTTATGTTAATGCAAAACTATGGGAGAAATATCTATATATATAGGACCGTTAAGAGCTCAACCAATTCGACATAAAGGCATTTCTTCTCTTTGATGATCCAACCTTGAATTGTCTTTTGAGGAAGCTCTGTAGTACTTAACTTCGATCTCTTGCAGGGTGGTAGATTCTCGGTATTCATTCAAAAATGAAGGCCCGAATTGTTTTTGTTATACTTCTGCTCTTGCTTCTTGTCAATGCCTTTTCATGGACCGATGCTCGGTTTATCCACTCATATAACGCTGTAGTGAGAAATAACCGCAGTCTCCCGAGTGTGAACCGCATGAAGAATGAGGGCGTTCTTCTGGGCATTGACGTTGCTGGGTATAACAAGTTAGCAGCAGCTCATGGTAGGGCTGGTCATGAAAAGCACACTTCCCCTCGTAAAAACTACGAGCATAATACGACAACAAATAAGGATGGAACTGTGGTTTATCCTGCGGGTCATAGTCCAGGAATAGGGCACGATGAACCCCCTCCTGCGTGAAAATTTTGCTTCATGGGGAAGCCATTTCCGTCGAGCCTTCTATATACTAAGTTTTCTTCTATATAGGTTTGCTTTTAGATACGTAAGTGTTTAGATCAATCATAATTCTCTATTTGTAGAATCTTCCGACTGAAGAATCAAATCCTTCAAGGTCCATAGTCATCAAATTCTTCTAGGTGCATATTTTACTTTTGTGTATGTGTAAGATTACTGTGTGGAATGTAATGTGTTTTCTTTTTAAGATGATTTTATGCAATGAAATGTGTTATGTCTAAGATGAACTACCGGAAAGATATTACCATTATTTGAGATGAACTTTAAAATACGATAACAAATGATGACTGTATTGTCTGTTATGTTTCAACATTTTATCCTTCTGCTTTTACCATTAATAGAAAAAGTAATATTGTTCGTAGCCGACTTGTTTATGCGTCATCATAACATAGGTTGCAGGAGAAACTTTGGTAATTAAAACTGCTAGCAGTCAGAAAACAAAAATTTCTAGAATAATTTAAAAGTGCCATAGAAAAACTGGAAGCTAATTGTGATTCAACAACCAATTCCATCTCTTTAGCTGCCTTGGGATGATAGGAAAATATTTTTAACGCATTTTTCAGTTGCATTTTCAGCAAGAACCGCCGCAGATTATCCTCGGATTTACTTAATTCACCCAAGATTTGTCTATATTCCTGTTTAGTTAGTTAATTCTTCATGAATTTAAGTATATATGCCGTATTGAATTTCGAGAACATGTGTGTGGGTAATGAGATCAACAACGTGTGTTTTCCAATTAAAGCAGGAGCAGATAGAGGGTTTGTGAAAATAAAGAAATAACAGCCACAGTGAAGAGCCTCCCAAAAATGGACAACATCAAACACACTTTTCAAATTTTAGACGGTTAAAATTTAATTAGCCAATAAAGATCAACAATAAATTTATTAAGGTTAATTATAAATCTATGATTATCATAGGGTTGAAACTTAGCCATTCTTTAAGTTCAACTTAATGCTTCATTACATTTAATTGAGAAGCTGTGAACTGAACGCTTCATTCTATTTAATTTAGAAGTTTTAATTTGGCCACACAGTTTTGGGTAAATGGGGTATTTCATACCTATGAACACCTTTAATAACCATTCACACTATTAGATTTTTAATTTGGCCACACACTTTTGAGTAAATGGGGTATTTCATACCTATGAACACCTCTAATAACCATTCACACTATTAGATTTTTAATTTGGCCACACAATTTTGGGTAAATGGGGTATTTTATATATATGAACACCTCTAATAACCATTCACACTATTAGATGGAAGATTACAATGTTACTATTTTTAATGGGTTAAAATGACATATATTTTGTGAATTAAGGTGACTAGTAATTTTATTAATGCAAAAGAAAAATATTTTACATAAAAAAGTTTTGACAATCCATCAGGAGCCATGACCTTTATGTATTAATTGGGTGTCAAGCCACTTATCACTAATATTTAGTCTGAAGTATAATATGAGGTATCAAATCACTCTATGTGTAAGAAAAATTTTCAGCAATTTTACAGGGTTTATATGTTGAATTTATATTAATATGTCCAATTCATAATACTTAAAAGATTGGTAAATATGTATATGTGGATTAAAATTAATATAAATTTTGGTATGAGAAATGTTATAATGTCTGTAAAAGGTTATAAGTAATAAAAATAATAAAATAAAACTTTTTACATTGTAATTTTATTTTTATTAAATAAATCATAATATACATATTACATTAAAATTTATAACATATAAGTAACAACAATAAATTGAATTTCATTTTACCTTATAAAATAGAATACCGATTTTGTAACCATCTTTAAATTGAATGAATAAGCACATAAAACTTTAATACTTACAATATAACAATAAAACTTTTCTCATTTCACGATCAAAATCTTTTATAAATATTTTATTCCACTTTAATTTTGTAACATTTAAAATAAATTTTTTTAATTAAATCTAGAAGAAAAAATATTATATATATTTTTCAAGATATATTTACAGTTGTATCACATTAAAATATATAAGATATAAATAGTAGTTAGAAATTAACATCCATTTTACCTATAAATCAAAATAATATTTTGTAACAATATTTCATTAATAATACTTATAATCTAACAATATTTTTAATCATATACATTCAGCCCCCTATACCATGAATATTATTAACCATACCATATGGTGGGCCAATAACATGACTCATGGATGCCACATGCTTAAAAATCATCTTTCATTTCACAATCAAAATATTTTATATATATTTTTTTCAGTTTAATTTTGTTATTTTTTGGGCTGAGAGACACTATGGTCCCAATATGGAAGAGATGTTGTAATATATTGTTATATTATGCTATTTACATGTTTTGACCTGGTCTTATTACATAGAAAATAAAATATAAATTTATTAATTAAAACATTTTGATAGTGTGAAATTACATAAAAACAAAAATTAACTAAAAAAATTAAAATTAGTAATTAAATCAGCTTAGATCCATCTTAATTTTGGAGCTCTAAGAGAGATCAAATCTCTTTAGATACAAACCTAAAATAGGTTTGCACCTGGAGAGATTACATGCTAGTTGACATATTAAACCAATTTGAAATTAACAAAGTGTCTAAATATCCTAAAAGACACCAAAACCATGTGCCTAAAACCACCACCAAGGACCTAACAAATTTCACTCTTTCACCTAATCAAGTTTACCTTAACATTGGTCGCTTTAAACTTAATCGATAAAATCCACATGCTTTATTCTCCTATCACATATGTCTACTCCAAGACTTATTTATAAATTTAACTATGATGCTTTTATATATATATATATATATATATATATATATATATATATATATATATATATATATATATATATATATATATATATCAATTTGTATATTTCTATATTTTGTGATTGTTGCCTGCTCTCCTCTTCAATTCTAGTTTTTGGATATAGTTTTTCTCATTATGCTTATTGAAATATTCACTCATAATATTTCATCCACTTGAATATCACAATGGATTCATGGGGTTTCATCATTTTTTCCACTAGATGTTAATCTCTTATACTTTTCAGCACTTTTATTTCAATTTCTATCTTAAAATAGCTATTTCTATTTTTATTTCTATTTTCTATTTTTTATCCTCTTTAGCTATGTTAAGGAGGCCCATTCTCAACTAATTGTACTAGTAATACTTAACTTATATAAATTTACATTTATTTGAATTTATTAATGTATCGAGAAATAATAAATTTAAGTAATATCAGTGTTTATTCAATATCACTTTTTTTTAAGTAAAATTCAACTAATTATTTTTCACAACTTACTAAAAATAATATTTAAATATAAAAATAATTAAAAAATATTATAATAATATGAAAAATTTATTATATTTATATTTTTGAAATACAATTTTATAATAAAATATAGATAACATAAAATAAGATTATTTACTTATAAAAAATAAAAATAAAACAAGATATTTACTAAAAACAATCTCACATATAAGTAACTCAATTACACTAATATAAAATAAACACCATAAATATGTATTACTTTCGTTTTAAATTTATTTTTTTTTAAATATGAAATTATTATGAACTTTTTAACAGAACACTGTAATATTTCTTTTTGGAAGGTATTGAACATTATGTTTGCAATAATTATTCATAGAATACATTTAGCCTTCAGGAAATCCTTGTGAGCAAAGAAATTATTTGACTTTGAACCATATTGTATAAAAAAACCAAAAGCAAAAACTTGACCAAATTATACTTATATTTGAGGGATTAGCCTGCAAAAAAAGACTACAAGAAGGATAACAGAGAAAAAAAAAAAAAAAAAGCTAGAGAGCCAAAGGACATGGTCATGATAGACATTTGTCTTTCTAAGCCTCATGTGCATGAGTGCAATCACATTTTTCACCATTCTTATCCATATTTGGTGTTTCCTCGACAATGAGGAAGCCATAGGTGTTGTGGATGTGGGGAGAAAGATGGCTTTCAGCTAGTTGAGCATCATTGTTGGAGGCTTTTGCCAACTGACCTCACCAGGAACCCATGCAAAATATTTCCTTTGTCACGGCCATCGGTTGCTAGAATGACTGAAGGGGAGGGAAAGTGGACATTGCCAGAATGAGTAAAGGGGAGGGAGAGTGGACTCGATGAGAGTGCACATTACCTGGCATTTTCTGAGAAGACTTGTCTGGGATGCTGGAAGAAGTGGAGGATGACACATCAGGAGGGAAATTGACACAAATACTTTGAGAAACGTTGGCCTCAACAATGCGGAATACAACGTGGTTGCATTCCCTCTCCTATTCCTATAGTATCCTCGCAAGAGCATTGCGAACAACCCAAATCTCACCCCCCATTCTTCTCTTGGTGGCTTCCAATGTAGAAACATGTCTTCTGATATGGTTTGGAATGTCTGAGTCGAAGAGAACTAGGTTATCAACCCGCGGAGGAGAATTGGGAGGATGCCCTCTCCCCTTGCTGCCATAAAGAACACGCCCATGTTCTCTAACCATGGTTACTGGCAGGAAAACCAAAATGTAGTATGGATGCCTAGATATGGAAATAGTTGTGGGAACCATTAATGACCAACTAATATAGGCTTTAGAGAGTGGCGCTGAGGAATGAGGCAAAAGGTGACAGAGAAGGAGAATTAACATAGTTGGTGTCATTAAGAGAAAAGTGAGCCCAGACGAAAGAAGAATCATTGAAATGGTAGAAGTGAGGGGGACAACATCAATTGTCCCAGCAAAAAGGAAAATCGCATGCTTAAAAGTATATTTTGATGTTATATTGGTGACTATGAGGATTGATTCTGGGTCTCCTCTAGAGTAAATGAAAATCACATGCTTAAAAATATATTTTGGTGTTATATTGGTGACCATGAGGATTGATCCTGGATTTCCTCTAGATTACTCTCGAATTACCAATTCACCTCTGTTAAAAAAATAAATAAAGTGAATTCACTTTTGCAAAATAATACTTGGAGTCATGTTAAAATTGAAAATATTAATGGGAGGTAGCGGATGAACACCTTTATCCAAGTGAACTCTATAATACTTATATAAATTATTTAAAGATTAGAGCATTGCATTAAATACAATACATTTATTTACCACAAATATATTTTAATGTCAAACAAACATAATAAATACACGTTACTTTAAATGTGTTTACAGACTATTAAATTAAAGTACATATTGAAAATCCAAAATATAATTACTTGCATGTAGCCAATGGAATATTTATAAATATAAATTTAAAATTTACATTGTCCTCCCATTTGGTTTTTGTTAAAACCATAATACGTACAAACAACATACATTCGCTATGCCTATAGATAGAGGTAGGAAAACGAACCTGTTTATGCCATGTAATTGTACGGGAGCTGATTCAGAAGGCCTCACTGCAAGATAGGTAAAAATTCTAATTATTTGGTAGAAATACCTGCAAAATATTCTCGAAAGCCAAATTTGAACTATCAACCATCAAATAATTGATGTTACTGCACGTTTATCCCCTTCGATAAGTCGTAAAAGCATTCCGGCTTCCCATTCAGAGCATGTTACTTGCATAGCTATCAAGTTCAAATTTGATAGGGTATGGTAAGAGTTAAAACATTGAGAAAAAATTTATAGTATTTTTTATTTTATTTTTTGTTAAAATATGACAATGAGAGAAAAAAACTAGAGCAGAGATGGCTTTTCTCAATATTTAAGGATAGTTAAATAGATTACATTGTAAATATCAAAAATAAACGACTGGAATAGAACTGAAGTAAACTTTCTACGACACTTAGCAGACAATAGAATTAAATGTAACTACACCTAATTGACAGTGAGATTAATATCTCAACACCCCCTCCTAGTCTCAACTGTTACAACTGGAAGCACTAATAATGCCTAATTTCTCTCTTTGAAATTCAAATACATTCTTTCCCAATGGCTTTGTGAAAATATCTGCAATCTGATCCTTGGAACCACATAAAGAAAGTGTTATGTCCCCATAATTGACAAGTTCACGAATGAAATGAAAACGTGTGTCAATGTGCTTGATCTTCTTGTGAAAAACATGATTCTTTGATAAAGAAATTGCTGAACTGTTATCACAGTAAATTGGAGTTGGCTCCTTCTGAATCTTTGAAATATCTTTCAATAATCTTCTCAACCATACTACTTGACAAGTTGTTGTATTTGCTGCTACATATTTGACCTCTGCAGAAGATATTGAAACGATTGATTGTTTCTTGGATGTCCATGAAATCATATTGTTTCCAAAATGAAAAACATATGATGAGGTATTTTTGCGATCATCTAAACTCCCTGCATAATCACTATCTGTATAACCTAAAACTGAACAATTTTCAAAATGTGTATAAAACAAACCATAGTCTATGGCCCTGCAATATACCTTAGGATCTTTTTTGCAACCTTCCAATGAGTAATCTTTGGTGACTACATAAACCTGGAGACAAAACTTGCTGCAAACATAATATCTAGTCGAGTTGCAGTTAGATACAACAAACTACCAACTAGACTTTTATACAATGTGGAATCAATAGATGTTGCTACATCATCGTTGTTGAGTTTGGTACCTTGAGAAATTGGTGTATCAGCGGATTTGCAATTGGTCCCTCTGAACTTTTGAATCATATCAGTGGCATAATTTTGTTTACCAAGAAAAATTCCATTAGGAGATTGGTGAATTTCAATGCCTAAGAAATATTTCATGACTCCTAGATCTGTCATCTCAAACTCTGCTTGCATTGTTTCTTTGAAATCTTGTAACATCATATTTCCTGTGTAAAGAAGATCATCTACATTAAGGCATCCAATAATAATTTTACCTTCATGAGATTTGGTATACAAAGTGGGTTCGTGGCTGCTTCTGGAAAAACCACTTTTGATGAGATAGGTGTTGATGTGACTGTACCAAGCTCTTGGAGCTTGTTTCAAACCATATAAAGCTTTATTCAATCTATATATTTTATGTTCCTATCCTGGCACTTCAAAACCAGGACGCTGCTCTACATAAACTTTTTCTTGTAATATACCATTAAGGAAGGAAGATTTTACATCAAGCTGATAGACTTTCCATTTGTGTTGAGCTGTTGTGGAAAAAATGGTTCTAACAGTGTCTAACCCTGCTAATGGAGCAAATGTTTCACCATAGTCAACACCAAACTGTTGTGAGTATCCTTTGCCAACCAACCTTGCCTTATGTTTCTCAATTTTTCCTTTTTCATTTAGCTTGGTATTATATGCCCATTTTACCCCAATTCTGGTTTTGTCTCTTTGGAGATCAGCTAACTCTCAAGTCTAATTCTTCTCTATGGCAACAATTTCTTGGTTCATTGCATCAACCCAATGTTTTTCTTTAACTACTTCTTCAAATTGAGTCAGTTGAGTTGAAAGAAATGAAAACATATTCTATTGGTCAAATTCATGCTCCTGTTCATATATCTCTCTGATACTTCTGGTTTTTTGTCCCTCTTCTGAAGATGATTGATCACTGGATGAATCACTACTTCATGATGTACCATTTTCATAATGGTCTAGCTGTTCTTGAACCTGCAATCTTGGAGACTATGGTTGATAAAAAGTTTGACTTGAAGTTTCAACTACATGATCAAACCAAGATTTGTTTTCGAAAAATTTCACATTACTGCTTAGAATGAAATTTTTGGTA
Source organism: Pinus albicaulis (assembly GCA_034641835.2). Lineage (NCBI taxonomy): Eukaryota > Viridiplantae > Streptophyta > Pinopsida > Pinales > Pinaceae > Pinus > Pinus albicaulis. The sequence continues at coordinate 28,203 of JAXQQM020077480.1, forward strand.
ATAGGGTTGTAAAGTCTGTAGGTTTTTTACTGCTCAATGTATCCTACAAATATGCATCTTTCACTCCTATCATCAAGCTTTTTTCTTAGTTTTTCAAGAATATGAGAAAAAGCTACTGATCCAAAAATTCTGAAGTGTGACACATTTACCTTGTTTCCATCCCATGTTTCTTGAGGTATTTTATCTTGTAGACTGGATGTTGGTGATCTATTGAGAACATACATTTCCATCGACACTGCCTCAACCCAATAGTTATTTGATAACTTTTTCTCCCGTAGCATGCATCTCGCCATGTTCATGATCGACTCATTCTTTCTTTCTACTACTCCATTTTGTTGTGGAGTGTATCTGGTTGTGTACTACGTTATGATACCTCGTTGTCAAAAAAATGTTTTGAATTCATTTGAGCTGTATTCTCCTCCTCTCTCTGATCTCATTACTTTCAAGATTTTTCCACTTTGTTTTTCTGCTTTTGCCTTGAACTCTAGAAATCTAGAGAAGGTATCCGATTTATTTTTTCAAAAGTACACCTAAATATTCCTGCTAAAGTCATCAATAAATGTCAAAAAGTAGAAACTACCACCAATGGATAGTGTCTGCATTGGGCCACATATGTTTATATGGACAAGTGCTAAAGGCTCTTTCGCTCTTGAGGATGACGTAGGAAAGTTATCTCTTTTGTGCTTGGATAGGACACAAATTTCACAATTACAGACTTTTTCACTTATAGTAGGTAGACCAATGACTATATAGTTCTTTTGAAGCAGACAGATTCTCTTGATTGGGATGTGGCCATACCTAGAATGCCATAGATGAATGTCATCTATTCTTGATATATTGTGGACTAAATATTGTATGGTATTTTGGCTTCTAAATGTCAATGGAAACATCCTACTCATGGTCTTTTCAAATTTTTCTATCAATTTTTTTTAGGATCTTTGTCATATATATAGCAGGTGTTCTTTCGAAATAATACATCATAGCCATGTTCCATTAGTTGTCCTACACTAATGAGATTATATTTTAGCTGAGGAACATAATAAACATTAGGGATGTATTTGTTCTGATTCTGCTTAGTAAGAATAGGGACAATACCTTTTCCTTTAGCTTTAATACTTGTATGGTCTCCAAGCGTTATCTTTGATGTTATGGAAGCATCAAGAGAAGAAAGAAGATTCTTGTTGCCTGTCATGTGATTGCTGCATCCACTATCCAAAAACCAAAGGTATTCACTGTGTTTGTCTTCTGAGAGATGGCATGAAAGAAACATGGTCTCTGAGGATTCTCCTTCATTGTTGGAGAGATTGATAATGCCTCTTTGCTGATCTGATTGTTTCTTTCTACAGTCTTGTTCGTAGTGGCCAAAATTCTTATAGTAGTAACATTGGACACTCGACCTGTTCAATGTTCTGCCTCTCTGGGTTCAGTTTTGTGGAGGTCTCCACTGCTCTATTCCATGATGATGATATGATCTGCCATTTCTTTGGCCTCTGCCTCACTTTTTTCTGCCTCTATAGCCTTTGCCTCTGCCTTTGCCAAATGAGATTTGTGCTTTGAAAGCTTGTTCTGTGGAGTCTTCTATCAGGTTGAGTCTTGTTTCGTGTGCCAGAAGTGATCCAGTCAACTGTTCTACTGAGAAAGTTGTAAAGTCTTTGGATTCCAAAATGGCTGCCACAATCATGTCATATTTCTTGGGTAGACTTCAAAGAACTTTTTCAACAATTTTTTGATCTATAATGGTTTCGTCAATGAGTTTCATCTGATTGACTATTCCCATGACTCTTGTCATGAACTGATCTGCATTCTCGGTGTCAACCATATTTAGGGTTTCAAACTAAGCTCTCAATGTTTGCAATTTAACTGTCTTCACTGTATCATTTCATTGATACACAACTTGCAAAATATCCCAACATTCTTTTGCTATTGTCACACCAGTTATTTTTTCAAAGATAGAACCATTGACTGAGTTTTGTATCCAACATTTGGCTCTATGCTCCTTCTTTCTAATTTCAATAGTTGCATTCCTCTGATTATTGGTCATGGCCACCCATGCTTCTTGGGTCGGCTGTACATAGGCGATCAAAAGTGCATCCCAACAATCTTGATCTTGTAGAAAAGTTTTCATTCTCAAATTTCAAAATTCATAACTTTTTCCAAGCAGATTTGGTGTCTATGGCAAAGAGCTTGAAGAGGCCATTATTTATTCAAATGTTAATATGTGCCTTTTGTAAATCTCCTTTAAAGATTTAATTTTTTTTTTAAATCTCTTTTAAAGACTCAAAAAAATCTTCTGAAACCCTCTTTTAAATTGCAGCCCTCTTTTAAATTTCTTTTTCCAAAAAAAAAAAATTATTTAAAAAAAACTTCACCACATGCTCTTTTGAAACCTCTTTTTAATAAACCTTTGAAAATTTAAAGTTTTTTTTTAAATAAAAATAACTTTAATAAAAAAACTTTCTTCAAATGGCTTTCTCCTTTTTTAAATTACGTGAAGTGTAAAAAACAGTTACATGGCCATCGTTTTTGTGCATGTAGCTCAATTTTTCAATTTTGACTCATTTTAAAAAACGTCCTTCATCTTTTAAAAAAAAAAATCTGTTGAATGGCTTAACGCATCATGAAGAGATACCTTAATGCAGGCGATGGAGTTCCTGTCCCGCACTTACATTAATGCAGATGTTCCACTCTGGTCCTACATTACTTGCAATCGGTGTAAAGAATTGGAACTTAATGCGACTGTTAGCTCTTGGCTGGTGCGTTATAATGCTGAGATTCTTCTCCAGCAGTTTGTTAAGACATAGGGTTATAACGCTAATACGCTTTTAAAATAGATCGTTAGTGCAGAATTTTTTTTTTTAAATATTAAATTAAAAATAAACTCTCTTCAATCGCCTCTGCTTGCTTCTTTGCTGATTTCTTCGTCTTTATTTTATCTTTGCACTTTCACTTCTCTCACGTGTTCACATTGTTGCTTGGAAGTCTTATACAATGTCCCTTCGATCTCTGTTGCTCTCAAGGAGTCTTACATAGGCTTAGCTCCGATACCATGACAAAGAATGAGAGCGAAAAACTGGAGCAGAGATTGCCCTTCTCAATATTCAAAGATAGTTAAATAGATTACATTGTAAACATAAAAAATAAATGACTGGAGTAGAACTGAAGTAAACTGAACTGTCTATGACACCTAGGAGACAATAGAATTAAATGTAACTACATCTAATTGACAGTGAGATTAATATCTCAACAAAATATATAGTTTGTTTTATGTAATAAAAATTATTTTTACTCATTTTCTTTTCTTTAATTTTGAAATTTAAATATTTTTTATTAATTTTAATTAATATAAATAATTTTGATATTACAATTCACTTAAAAAAAATCATATTTCACTTTTTCTTCCAAAATTCAATTTTTTTTTTAACTCAAAACTTTAACCTAAAATCACTTCCTAATTTTAAAACATATCTAAATTCATTTGATAAATCATATATATTTTACTTTTTTTAATTAAAAATATACAAAATTTCTTCTAATTTAAATTTATTTACATTTTAAATTAATTTTAATCACTCATCTAATTTACTAACTTCACAACTCAATTTTTTAATTTAGACCTATTTAAAATTTTAATTACTCATCCAATTTGTTAACTTCACAACTCAACTTTCTCAACCAAATCGAACAGTTAAATAGATAAACAAAAAGCTACGATCAGGCCACTATTTATTTTGGCTTTAGCGGCTACCACTCTACGTATATGGATATCTCATAAAATCTGAACCTGATTTCCTTTAGTTAGATTAGTATCGTGTTAACAGAATCGATTTTCATTGAACTATTCATATACAAATTTAATTTTCGAATTCTCGTATTTTTTTCCACCAATACAACCGAACTTCTTAACTATGGGTAATTTTACATAAAGATCCTTCCAATAGTACGTATGCTGTCATAATAGTACCGACACTATAGATACCGAAGTAACCAACTTTACATGATTTCTTAAAAAAATATTGTAAAATGCTAATATATTATGCCATGAAGAGGATCTGGACAACACAGACCGAAGGGTCGCAATTAACCTGATATGGAAATTTACAAATAAACAACAAAATATGTATCAAAATAGTCCAAATCGTTGGTAACAAGAATTTAGCATTAAAATTATTGTATTTTTTTTAGTAGTACAAGATTAGGTATTTTCGGAAGCATCTATGCTTATGCTAACACAAATCTATTGGAGAAATATCTATGTAGATATGCTTATATGTTAATGACAATATATGGGAGAAATATCTATGTTAATGCAACTCTATGCGACTAAATAGATTTGGCAGCACGTTGCTAGTAAATACAGATCCTTCCAATAGCATGTACAGATACCAAAGACTATGTCTTCATGAATGTACCTAACTGTGGATACCAATGTACCAATTTTAAATGATTTCGAAAAAATATATTTTAAAATGCAATTTATTATGCCATAGATCGAATCTCGAGGCTCACTAAAAGGCCACAATAAACCTGATATCCAAATTTACAGATGAACAACAAAAGATGTATGGCAAATGGTTCATATCATTCGGAACCATAATTTAGCACTAAATATATTGGTTGTTTGTGGTACAAAATGATGGGCATTTTTAGATTGCATATTTCTGGAATATTTGAAGATTAGAGGATTAGATAGACATATGTGAGGTCAAATAATTGACCTCATTCATGTCAGTAGGGTCCCAGCATATTCCAGGAATCCAAATTCTAAATTTCAGGGAAACATAGTAGGGTATTCTCAAAAGCATATATCTTTATGTTAATGCAAAACTATGGGAGAAATATCTATGTATAGAACATTATGTAAAAAATTTAGCCAATTCGACATAAGCGAATTTTTTCTCTTCGATGATCCGATCGTGGATTCTCTTTTAAGGAAGATTTGTAGTACTTCGATCACTTGAAAGGTGGTAGATTTTCGGTAGCATGAACGGTTGATGTTATACTTCTACTCTTTCTTTTTGTCGATGACTCATATAAGGCTGTAGTGAGAAATAACCAGTCTCGTGAGTGTGAACCACAAGAAGAATGAGGGCATTGTTCTGGGAATAAAAAGTTTCCAGGCGCTCATGATAGAGTTGGTCATGAATTTTTAAGACGACAAATCACACTTCCCATCATAGAAACTATGAGTATAATACAACAAAAAATAAGTATATAGAACAACGGTTTTTTTAGCGGGTAGTAGTCCAGGAAAAGGGCGCAATGAACCTCCTCCTACATGAGAATTTTGCTTCATGGCGGAGACCTTCCCATCAAAGCTACTGATCCTTCTATATAGTAAGTTTTCTTCAATATATGTTTTCTTTCAAATATGTACGTGTTCAGATCAATCTTAATTCTCTATTTGTATAATCTTCCAACTAAATAATCAAATTCTTCAAGCTCCATATGTTGTCAAAGTTTTCGAGATGCATATTTTACTTTTGTGTACGTGTAATATTTTCACATGGAATGTAATGTGTTTTTTTTAAAGATGATTTTATGCAATGTGTTACCTATAAGATGAACTCCCGGAATGACATAACCATTATTAGTACATGGGACTATAGTAATTGAATTTTTGTTGGAATTTTACTCCCAACTACTATCATGAATAAACAATGGCGCAACTCACAACTTTATCAATTTTTGACAGCACAGAAGGACAAGCACCAAATCCAAGATTTGTAGGTGTTTCCATGCAAGTAATAGCAAACCAAGTACTGAGCCATCTTCTGTGTTTATTGTTTTCAACCAATGCATTGACTTAATGTTTGCCCACACTTCGTTGCCTGCAACTTTTATAGTTTACCCATAAGCCTTTCAGTTGTTAAGTTAAATCCCCGCCAATGCAATATTGGCGAGACCTACATATACCATCCACCGCATTGAAAACCCTGTAAACCCTTTGTATTTCCAAAAACCTTTGATTCATGCATTTCACACTTACCACAACTTACCGCGTCACTGCCTGCACTTTGCAATATTTAAGTCTTAACCTTAAGCCCTTCACCGTATGTTATGTTTCCACTGATCTCATATCGACAAAACCCACCTAAACCTTTATCGTGCGCAAGTTCATAATCACAAGTTTATAACTTTACCTTCTGCCACCCGCAAGTTATGTTATATGTTTTTCAATGAGATATGATTGTCGCATATCACAATCACACAAGTTTAAGTTTTCCCGCAACGCTCGTAGGCTATGTTATTTTGGGTGTGATGCGACATGTGCCACGTCACTATCGCACATCGCAACCCACAAATTTTAATGAATAGCACTGAGAGTTAAAGTTAAAATCGCCGATTTTTGCGGATGCGATGTGGACCAGAATGGTATTGCATAATATTTCAGATCCTCCAGTTTGTGTTTTCAATGTGTTTTTACGTGTTTTTCCTGTGTAGTTCAGAATATAGTTTGCGTACCGTTTTTAATGAAGATATGGGTTTTTTGACAACCCAAGGATGAGAAGTTGTTGAATGTCTGTTTAATAATGAATTTGCATTGATTAGATTTAGGTTTTTAGGCTATGACCATTGGTATTAAAAATAAATGTAATTTCATTTTATAGAGACAGTAATGGAATTCCTCTCCTGTGTATTACACTAGTTGTGTGTATGACTATTTAATTTCTGCAACTTGTTGGATTCTCTATGTTTTGGGGAAACACATTTCCTCTATTTCTTTTTGATTCGATATTTTCAACATGGTTTCAGAGCAGGTCTAGGCTCTCAGTAAAAAAACAAGCTCTCTTTACTAAAGAAGCTGTAAGATTGATTTTAGAAGCAGGTTTCTCTAGTAGTGAGAAAGCTTTTGTTTTACAAAGTCAAGAAGATTGTTTGTTTGAAACAGTCACGATGGAAGCAGCAGGCACAATCCTGACAAATCCACAATTACCACAGTTCAATGGTAAAAATTATGATTATTGGGCCATTACAATGAAGGCCTTGTTTGCTTCACAAGATATATGGGAGCTGGTGGAACAAGGCTTCCAAGAACCAGTAGAGACAACATTGTTGGTTGCTTTGACAGCAGCAGAAAGAGACTTGTTGAGAGATAATAGGAAGAAGGACTCCAAATCCCTCTTCTATATCTTTCAGGCATTACACGAGAGTATTTTCCCAAGGATTGTAGGAACAACAAAGTCTAAGGAGGCATGGGATACTCTCAAGAAAAATATATCAAGGCATGGAGAAGGTGAAGACAACAAAGCTACAAATGCTAATGAGAGATTTTGAAATTCTCTATATGAAAGATTCTGATAACATAGACTCATTCTTCACACATGTGATTGGCTTGGTTACCGAGATAAGGTCTCATGGAGAGACACTTGAGGAAAGAAGAATAGTGGAGAAAATATTGAGAAATCCACCCTCAATATTTGATGCCATAGTAGTGGAAATAGAAGAGAAAAATGGTCTCTAACAATTTACAGTGGATGAACTTCATAAATCCTTGGTGTCACATGAACATAGACTGAATAGAACAATGAACTCCTTTTTGTAGCATGTTTTCAAGACAAAAATGTCTTTTGGTCGAGGTAGAGGTCGAGGAAGATCGAACTACCAAGGAAAAGGAAGAAGCCCACATACAAGTGGGAGAAACAACCCTGCAAGCACAAGTGGAAGGGGCAGCAACTAGAATGAAAGCGAAGGCTCAAGCCAGAGTCAAGCACAAGGACAAAGGTATGAAAAATCCCAAGTCCAATTTCATTATTGTAAAAAGTATGGGCATTATTCTAATGAATGTAGAAAGAAACAAAATGACATGAACAATAGGAAAAATGTTAATTTTTCAAAAGAAAGTCAGAACCAGAGTAATGTGCTTCTAACATGTAATGTAGCACGGGAAAAACATGAATATGTATGGTTCTTAGACTCAGGTTGTGGTAACGACATGACTGGAAACATAACAATGTTTACCAATCTGGATGAAAATGTGACGTTTGAAGTGACAACGGGGTCTGAAAGCAAAGTCTCTGTCATGGAAAAAGGAAGAGACAGTGTATTGACAATGGAGAAAAGAAGTTTGTGCCATATGTTTATTATGTACCTCGCCTGAAATGTAACCTTTTGAGCATTGGAGAGCTCGTGACTAAGGGCTACAATGTATTTTTTAAGAATAACATGTGTACAATCATGGACATATATCTAAATAAAAAGATCATTGCAGAAGTGCATATGACAAAAAATAGGATGTTTCCTCTCAAGCTCAGAAAAGACTTGAAGGAAGGAGGTGTGGTAGCAACAATCACATAAGAGGTCTTTCAAGAAGAAGTGAAAGATGAAAATTGGTTATGGCATTTGAGATTTGGACATCTCAATTTTGAAGGTTTGAACCTATTGCATAGAAAATACATGGTAAAAGGATTGCCACTCATAGAGAAACAAGACAACCTATGTGAAGGGTGCATCTTAGGCAAACAACACAGATAATCATTTCTAGTAGGAAAGAGCATAAGGGAAAAGGCACCCTTAGAGATTGTCCACTCATGTTGAAATTTGGTTACCGGAGGACAGGTGGTTCCCTAAGGCTTTGATCTTTGGCCTAGGGAAAAGTGTCCAAAAGAATTTAATTTTTCTCCTAAAATGGATTTATAAAGTTATAAAGTAAAATCTAATTTAAAAGTGACTTTAAGTGAAAAAGCTACTAAATTCTAATTTTAAAGTGACTTTAATAAAGTTAATGTAAAATTAGAAAGGAAAAGTGACTTTTGAAATAAATGACTAAGCGGGTCTTTATTAAAGTGGGGTGAATTAAAAAATAGGAAGTGAGATTTAAAATATCATTGAATCTCAGCCTTAGATCTAAAGCTATTTTAGCCATTAGATTTGACGATAACCCAAAAGTCACTTAGAGTTCTATTAAAGGAGGAAAAGGAGAGAAAAGGTCATTCATTCATTAATTCTTTCATGAGCAGATTGAGAGAAGGAGAAGGAGAAAGTTGAAGAGAATTTTCTGAGCAGTGAGAAGAAGGAGGGCAGCAGCACTAACTTTTAGCAAATCCGTACAACAGGGTAGAACACGAAGTTCGAGGCAAGTGGGCACGAATTTCGAGGAGAGAAAACTATAGATTTCGAGGGAGGCCGTACAGCCATTCTGGCATTGTTTACGACATTGTTCGTATAGTTTTGAAGGTTGTAATTTCTACTGTAATTTTTCTGTTTTGTGGGCACAGAAACCGAGGTGGAGTTTGGCACGGTTTTCAAGATAAGTTTTGTTTCGAAGTTGCTGTAATTTTTTTGCTGTGTAAATATCTTCATCACTGTAAAAGCAATATTTAGAAAATAAAGAGAAGCTTTCGAACTGGTTTTCCCCAAGAGTTGTAGGGCGTTTTTCGAGGGTCATGTTCACCAAAAATCATTATGTTAAAATATTTCGTGTGGTTTTTTTAGTCTGCTGATTTTTATTTCTGCAATTTCCACCACTGTGAAAATTTTCTAGAATTTGTGTTTTCAGAAAATATTTATTCTCCATCTTGTTGAATGTAAGGCTATGGGAAATGGAATTTAACTATTTGGAGAAATAAGGTGAAACTGAAAACCGGGGTGGGAAAATAGAAATTTCTACAACTCATATTTGTGTGGACCAATGGAAACACCATCTTTAGCTGGTAGCAATTATGTTTTGACATTCATAGATGATTACACTAGAAATACATGGGTGTATTTCTTGAAACAGAAGAGTGAAGTGTTTGAACAGTTCTACCACATCAAAGCTCTTGTTAATAAGAAGAGTGGGCACTACATCAAAGTGTTAGAAACTAACAGAGGAGGAGAATATATCTCCAAATATTTCCAATTTTTTTGTAGGGAAAATGGCATACACAAGAAGTTTACCACAAGGTACACACCACAAAAAAATGGTGTTGCAGAAAGGAAAAATACGATCATCATGGACATGGTTAGAAGTATGTTGAAGGAAAAACATTTTCCAAATGAGTATTGGGCTGAAGCTGTCAATTGTGCAATGTATATTTTGAATAGATGTCACACTAAAGCTATTATGAACAGAGTTTCGAAAGAAGCGTGGAGTGGAACAAAGCAGTTTCTCACTCCCATGAAAGTATTTGGATGTGTGGCATATGCACATGTCCTAGATCAATTAAGGAAAAAGTTGGACAACAAGGGGGAGAAGTGTATCTTTGTTGGATATAGTGATAAGTCCAAGGCCTACAAAATCTATAATCCATGAACCAAGAATGTTATAATCAGTAGAGATGTGCGGTTCATTGAAGAAGAAGCTTGGGATCGAAGCTTAGAGAAAACAATGAACGAGAAGACATGCGTGTCTCATGAAGAGAAGGAAGAATTGATCGCTCAAGATATAATTCCACAAGCACAACAAACCACACAATAAGAAAGAAACAAAACAACCTTGAGAAATCAAGGAAGTTATTCTCCAAGCACACCATAGAGAAATCAAGGAATTTCTTCTCCAAGCACACCACAGTGATCAAAAAATCTCTCGAGATCAAGTGGAACTCCAAGCACAACAAGAAGACAAAGATTCAAAAATTTGAGTGAAATTTAAGAGAACGAAGTTGATAATAATAATGGTCTGAATTCTTTATTTGTTTTTTTTTTCATGTTGATGACCCAATTCATTTTAAGATGCAGTAAAATAATAAAAATGGATTGAAGCAATGAATAAAGAGATTGGTGCAATAGAAAAGAATGATACATGGGAGTTAGTGGACCTCCCATAAGGTAAGGAAGTCATTGGAGTAAAATGGGTCTATAAGACCAAGAGAAATGATGAAGGAAAAATATAAAGGCATAAAGCAAGACATGTTGTCAAAGGCTATAAGAAGCAACAAGGAAGAGACTATGAAGAAACGTTTGCACCAGTTGCAAGGATGGAGACAGTGCAGACAGTGTTGTACATAGAAACACAATAAAAGTGGAAATTTTATCAAATGGATGTGAAATCAACATTCTTGAATGGAGTGCCTAGCTATGAAATTGAAGGGTAAGAGCACAAAGTGTGCAAACTGAAGAAAGCTCCTTATGGGCTGAAGCAAGCACCAAGAGCATGGTATAGAAGGATTGATGCTTACCTGACAGAAAATGTGTTTGAAAAATGTGATGGTGAACCCACACTTTACATTAAAGAGAATGATGGTAAGATCCTTATTGTTGTTTTATATGTAGATGATTTAATTTTCACAGGAAATGAAGTTTCTCTCACTGATGATTTTAAATCATTCATGAAGAGTGAATTTGAAATGACTGATTTGGGTTTATTGAGATACTTCTTGGGCATAGAAGTAAATAAAAATGAAAAGGGAACTTTATTTCCCAAGAAAACTATGTTGAAGAAGTTTTGGAGAGGTTTAACATGCAGAACTGCAAAGCAACAATAACTCCAAATGTCATGGGGTTGAAGTTATGCAAGGAATATTGCAGAAAGAATGTCGATCTGACATTGTACAAGAGCATAGTTGACAGTCTAATGTATTTGACTGCAACTAGGCCTGATATTATGAATGATGTAAGTTTAATTTCCAGATTCATGGAGACATAAAAGGAGACACATTGGCAAGAAGCCAAGAGAATATTAAGGTATGCAAATGGAACGAAGGAGTATGGTGTTCTATACTCCTCAAATGATAATTTTAAGTTGATTGGTTATAGTGACAGTGACTGGGCTAGAAGTGTAGATGATAGAAAGAGCACATCTGGGTATGTGTTTCATTTGGGATCAGGAGCCATTACATGGGCATCCAAGAAGAAATCTATAATTTCTTTATCAATAGCAGAAGTAGAGTATGTAGTAGCAGCAACATTAGCCTGTCAAGCTATTTGGATGAGAAGGATGTTGAGAGATTTGTGTCATGAGCAAGACAAAGGAACCACAATTTATTGTGATAATAGCTCAGAAATAGCATTGTCAAAGAATTATGTTTTCCACAAGAGAACAAAGCATATTGATGAAAAATATCATTTTATGAGAGAATTGGTTAACAATGTTGAGATTGTTTTGCAACATTGCAAGACAAAGAAATAGTTCGCTGATATCCTCACAAAGCCATTAGCATAGAAGAGTTTTGAGTATCACAGAAAATGTTTGGGAATGATCGATGGCGGAAGTTGTCATTAAGGGGGAGTGTTGGAATTTTCATCCCAACCACCACCATCAAAAAATAGTGGTGTAGCCCACAACTTCATCAATTTTTGATAGCATAGAAGGATAAGCAGTAGATCTGAGATCTGGAGGCGTTTCCGCGCAACCAATAGCAAACCAAGTACCAAGCCATCCTCTGCATTTATTGTTTTCAACCACTGCATTGACTTACTATTTTCCCACACTTCGTCGCTCGCAACTTTTATATTTTACCCATAAGCCTTTGCATTGTTAAGTTAAATCCCCGTCGATGCGATATTGGCGAGACCTACATATAGCATCTATCGCATTGCAAAACTCGTAAACCCTTTGTATTTTTGCAAAACCTTTGATTCGTGCATTTCACACTTACCATAACTTACTACGTCGCTGCCCACACTTCACAAGATTTAAGTCTTAACCTTAAGCCCTTCACTATATGTTATGTTTCTACCAATGCAATATCAGTGGGACACACCTAAACCTTTATCACCCTCAAGTTCACAATCGCATGTTTTTAAATTTACCTTCTGTCACTTGCAATTTATGTTATATTGTTTATGATGTGATATCGATGTCGCTTATCGCAATTGCACAAGTTTAAGTTTTCCTACAGCGCCCGTAGGCTATCTTATTTTGGGTGTGATGTGATATGTGCCATGTCATTATCGCACATCACAGCCTGCAAATTTTAATGAATAGCACCGAGAGTTAAACTTAAAATTACTGATTTGCATGGATGCAATGTGGACCAGAACCGTATTGCATAATATTTCAGATCCGTCAGTTTTTGTTTTGAACACGTTTTTACGTGTTTTTCCTGTGTAGTTCAAAATATGGTCTGCATGTCATTTTTAATGAACATATGGGTTTTTTGACAGCCCAAGGATGAGAAGTTGTTGAATGTGTATTCAGTAATGAATTTGCATTGATTAGATTTAGGTTTCCAGGCTGGCCATTTGTGTTTAAAAGAAATGTAATTTCATTTTATAGAGAGTGTGATGGAATAAAAAACAATTGTTTGTTCCTCTCCTCTATATTATGCTACCTGTGTATGACTGTTTAATTTCCGCAATTTTTTGTAGTCTCTATGTTGTGGGGAAACACATTTCTTCTATTTATTGCATTGAGAAATTTCAACAATTGTTAGTCCTCGCATTAGTTAGTGTTAAAATTAACTTATAGTTTTATGTCTTTTTTTTTTTTTAATGTAATATGGTTGTTGAACATATTAAATAATTTTAATGATTTTCATGGTATTGCCCTCTTCCCAAGGAGAATAACACAATAGTTATGGGTAAAAGGTATTATGTGATTAATTTTTTTCTAAAATATTTCTCTAGATCATAATTCTAGCATTAATTCTAAAATGTTCTCGAAAATTTTATGCGAAGAAAAAATATTGTCTACAAATCTAACTATATTGCATGCCTACCTATATTGTATGCCTTCATGCTTACCTAACACCACTTCTATCTACCTTGAACATAAAAATTTTCTCCTCGGTCAAAAAATAGGTGTGATCCCTGTGTCGTCTCCTCTGTGTGATGTAGTTCCCAGTATTATGGTCTAATATAAGGATATCTGGTTGCAGTCGCTCTAACATTGTGGGAGATATCTACTGAATCAACACCCGTATAGAAGCACGATACATAGTGAACCTTTACTTGTTGAAGCATGACCCCATCTCGGGAATGAATAACGGTAGCACATATCTACTCGAGAAAAAAATTTCCATCCTATCAGGAGTTATGGTATTCATTCCTGCAAACTCTTGTTGTCTTTATTTAGAAAACTGTCAAAGAAACTCTATCATTTTTTTCACAGAAAATTAATTGTGATAACAACTCTATCATTTTTTTAAGAAATATATTTCCTAGTTAAAAACTTCTATACCAAGTACATTTTAAACCAAGGTGATAGGCAAGTTGTTCTAGTATTTTAAGTGAAATTTAATGGTTGTATTACTCTTGAACATAAATTTTTTCATGGGAATTTTATCATATTTCTTATTATTGTAGTTCAAAGTGGTTCAAAAAAATCCTAGAACTATAACCAACACAATATCTTGATAACATGAAAATTATATTTTTTTTTCTTGCAAACTATCCTATATCTGTATACGCACCTAAAGAATTTGGGTTGGAGCTTCGAACTCATCTGCTTGAGACCACTCATAGAAGGCGTCGCTAGTCTCTGTTTAGTATTTTTTTCTTTCCAACTCCGCCCTCAATTTGACCTTCACCTTATTTATTGGATCTAAAATTAATGTGAATATGGATCATGGCTACGTTGATCAAATGCGTTTTTTCACCAAATACCATGACAACATCTAAAATAGACTTTCCCACGTTGGGAAGAATGCTCTTTATGATATGACTTGGGCTCAATTGGAGGTTCTTGTATGCATAACCGAATTCATTTCCTTCAATTTATAGCATGTAAATTACCTTCTCAAATGAATCTACACTTGGAAGATAGCTTTTAGCACGTGCACCAAGAAAAAGGAAAGTTATACCCACCAAATCTTTCCATCTACATTAGGTTCCAAAATTTTATACCTTTGAGTTTAATAATGTCGAAATAAATTAGCAACGAAGATTGCCTTAATTACCATGCACACAGATGGTGGCCAAGACTTGCCCCTTGAATATCTTGAACTAATTCATCTCAACAACAAGATAAATTAGAGCAATGAAATAATTTATGCTATTTGCAGTTGCACTAGAGGCTGCAAAGTTTGCTACATGCCAATAGCTAGTTCCCACCCTCTGCAATTATGGAATTTGAAATGGAAATCCCAACGTTGTTTCTATATAAAATAAAATTATCATAAAATCATCAAAATTTAGCTAGGAATTGACCTTAAAATCAAAAAAGGTTCTTGTTTACAATTTATACAGATAAAATGCAAACTATAATTAAGAACATACCAAAGAAATCAATAGAGGGGCATCCATCACTGTAACGATATATAGGTCTAAGTTCTACCAGTCTAGATCCATATAACACATTATCCAAGGGGTCATCACCACTTTTAGATAGAAGCCCCACTTGGAGAGATTCAGTTCGGTTGCCCTGTCAGATATCTTGGTTGGTGGTATCCTCTTTATTCTTCTTCTTTAGGCATACTGGGCATTGTTTAATGTGTGGGAATGCACGCATGAATATGAGAATGCATTTAGATAAGCTAGAATTCCAGTTTTCAAGATACAATCTTCCACAGAAATAAATGGCCAACGCCCTAATAATGGGTGTAATAACTTCTATATGAATTATTTACCTATTTTATAATCTGTATAATTAAATTTGTATACATATCTTAAACATAAGTTCACAGAAACACAAACGTGAAAGCGAGCTAACAAAGCAAAAAACGACCCATGAGGGATCAAGAGGAGGAGAAGGCTAGCGCCCTCCCCATTTTTCTTGTGGCGCCGAAGATTTCTGTAGGGGAAAGCCTTGCAATCTTTTTCTGGCCCGAATGGGGGATGTAGGGTTATGTTTCCGTAGGACGTGTGGCACTTTTCACCATTAATGTTGTTATTGCTGCTACAGCCAAAATTCATTGTAATCAATATGCATGTTATTCTTAAAATTTGAACCTGATATTTTGGATCCGTTCATGCTTGCCGCTCAATAAACCCAAAAACAAATATGTAAGATTTGATCGTTTCCCTAATTATCGCCTGCACTTCTTTAAATTTCATGGTGGTAGGCTACGGTGGTGGTAGGATACGGTGATAACGACATTATTATGTAGTGAAGGGAAAGCACTGAAACGCTATTGCGAATTCTCCTATCCTAGGCGAGTACCTACACATTGTCCGGAACCTACACGTTTCATACCCAAGACCCACAATTTATCGCATCAATCAGCTCCCATAAAAGAAGATCTCATTGAAGTTGAACCCGTTGATGCTAAATCAACATATAATCCATCATCTATATCATGGCCATCAAAGGTAGAAATAGAGAAAGTAGTCTTGCCAGAAGCTTTTGTAGGCAAATGGAAAGGAATAGGATACAAAGTAAGATCCAAACAGAGCGTACATAGCTCGAGCAGATTCAATAGAGCTTATTTACCGAAAAAAAGTTCCAAATCCAGCTATAGACCCAACACCAATATCAACAACATATGGGCCAGGAGCATTAGTTACAACATAAGTTTCCATCTAATTTTTCCCATCTCCTTTACTTCAGTGGTGAGGTCATGTGTAATACATGCAAATTTGGGTATTTTAATAATATCACATTTTTTTTATATCTAGGCTAAAGCGTGATTGTTTTAATTCCTTCAAGAACTAAAATTGAAACATAAGGATATCGGGAAACTTCAACAAGTTTAAAACTAAAGTGCAGGTCCCTTCAAAAACTATTGTTTTCCTATGTTATGAACATGTTACTTTCTATGAAATATCCCATGCGGATTTTGTCGAGTTGGATGCGAGAGGGCCACCTCCTTGGAAATTTAATGCGAGTTGCAACTAGTAGTTTCTTACATATTTTCATGTTACTAAGAGGTTTCATAAACTTACAGACACGTTAGCTAATGATATTTTATAGTGGAATTTTTCCCATTCTTAGTCACATAAGATTATATATTTAACACTATGTACTCGACATATATTAAGAGGGGTTGTCCATTCTATAGTATATGTTGGAATTTCTGTGAATTACAGAACACACAATAGAGAGAATAATATTCTCCTCTTTAACACAAAGAAATATAAAATTTTACACTCACAGGGACAGAGTTTCAACACTATAAAGACTTTTATTCCTTTAAAAAAAAATGTTACAAAAATACTAGACTGCTGCAAGACGTAGTGCCAAAAGAGACTTCTCTGTCTCACCAAAAACACACACTGTCTCACTCACAAAATATAATCTGTCTCTTACAAAATAACACTCCTGTGTATGAATTTTCTATTTCACACTGTTGTGCTTTTTAAAAACAAAATAACATTACATTACACAAGCTCTTGGGCCTTTTCAACTTTAATATGCCGCACATATTAAAACAATACAAACTATATTAAAACTTAAAAAATAGTCTGTTTAAAAGACTGTCGGGGCCCACTATTACAAAACGCAATGTTAAACATTAAAATGTTATAACATTAACTCCGTCGTGCATATAAAATATTAAAACAAAACATTATAAAACCTTTGACACAAAAATTTTCATCGTGCGATGAACGCCGAACTTCAAAAGAACTATCAACCAAATCACATGAACGTTTTTTGCGTTACAAACCCAATGACGACACAAGACTTTCAGTGTGCATGATGAAATATTGATTTTGCCTCATAGACTTGTTTCGGGTCTGAAATGGCCCTGCTGACGTAAGGGTCATTTGTGACCCGAAATATTTATGCAATGCGCCTTATAACCCTTACGGGTCCGGATCAAAACAATTTTGAATGGTTCAAACAAAACTCCGATTCCGATTGGAAAATGGACGCGATGAGAAAAATTCAACTCCGACCTAAAACACACATCAGGTCTGGATGTCACAATTTCACTCAGGCCATATAACATAACCACTTCCGATGCGATGGAGGAACGGACCCGTGTTCATCATTTAACTACGGCCTATACAATGGATCAGGTCCGCCATTTCATATTGCAATCCGGCCATCGAAAATATAACATGGTTGTGTATTATATGTGAAATGTTCCGATTGCAGAACTCGCCACATCAAAAAAACGCTTGCGCTGTGTGGGGACCACTGGGGTCTTAAAAATAAAAACACCCATGTTTTTTTTTTTTAAATATCTCTGTGTTTCTTTAAAAGGCTCTGTTTCTATTTAACAAAGTGCTATGTTTCAGAAAATAGAGACTGTTCAATAAAAATAGAAAAGCTCTGTTTTTCAAAATGAAAAGACTGTGCCGATTAAACACAAATTGACTGTTCACCATTTTCAGAAAGCGACCCAATGTCAGGATCCTTCCAAGAAAAATTAGAAGGCGGCCACTGTACAATGCTGCAGTTGAAAATAACATTTCAACAGTATAGTTGAAAACATTTGATAAAGGCCCCTTGTATATTAAAAGTTCCATCGTTCTAATAAAAGGATCCAATAACTCTGATTGAACTACAATATGAACTTTGAAATACGATAATGAAAGATGATTTTTTGTTTCAACATTCCATCCTTTTTTCACCATCAATAGAAAGTCTAATATTGTTAATAGTCGACTTGTTTATGCGTCAGCATAACATAGCGTGCAGGAGAAATTTTTGTAATTTTAAACTGCCAATCAGAGAACAAGAATCTCCATAATAGTTCAAAAGTGCAATAAAGTAACTAAAAGCTAATTGTGATTCAACAATCAATTCCATCTTTCAACAGTGAAATACCCTTAGCTCTCTTGGGATGATTCTAAAATATTTTTAACGCATCTTTCAGTTGCAATTTCAACTAAAACTAGGGCAGATGCATATCCTCAAACTTACTTAATTCAGCCAAGATGTGTCTATATTATTGTTTAGTTAATTCTCCATCACCTTATTGAATTTCGAGAACATCTGTGAGGGTAATGAGATTACAATTGTTTGATAAAGTTATTTATTTATGTTCAATGTGTGGTGACATTATACCGACAAGTTTCACGTTTTTGTCAAAATATCGAAGAATACATAAGAGGGGTGATGAAATGAGAAGCAATTATAGGATTTATCAAAATAAATATATAACAACCATAGGGAAGTCCTCCCAAAATAGACAACATTAAACGCACTTTTAAAATTTTAGAAGGTTACGTTTAGGAAATATAAAATACATTTTTCATTTTTTATTATTATTAGAAACGAGTAAAATAGGTGAGAAATAATAAAAATAATGACATATATATTAAAAATATATATATTATAGGTACCATAAAATTTAATTACTAAAAAAAGCTAACAATAAAGTTATTGTTATCATATGGCTTAAACTTAGTCATGCTTTTAATTTATCTCAGTGTTTCATTACGTTTTATTTAGAAACACTAATTTCACTAGACACACTTGGGGTAAATAAGGTATTCCGAACACTTTCAATAATCATATACACAACCGCATCAAAAATCACAATGTTGGTATTTTTATTTGGTTAAAATTCTGTGACATAAAATATTCTACGACATCACAATGTTACTCTACCATCACCCTCCTTATCGATCATGGATGAATTGAGCGTAAAGCCACAGATCAATAATATTTAGTTCCTTGGATACTATGCATCATCAAATTACTCCATATCTAAAACATACAATGACCCTCAGATGATAATGCAACTAATGCATATTAAAGAAATATTGGTGCAAGAAAATGTATTTTTCTACAATTCAGTCCCGCAAATCTTAATCAATGCAATCTCTAGATTTTACCAATACCATACCTTAATCTTGATTTAACTTGCTGAATTTCATTTCTCAAAAAGGAATTACAGCCCTTCCATTATTACATGATTTATAAAAGTCCTCATTTTCCATTTCTATTATTGACTCGTATACATAAAACTTGATTCTCAGAATACCCAAATGAGTGACAAGGATTGAAAAATTAAAAAGAAGTGGAGCAGAGGATTGCTCTTCACAATATTACAAATTACTTAAATAAGATTACATTGGAAACATCAGCAATAAATGATTGGAGTTAAACTCAACTAAACTGGACTAATTAGAAACTGAACTAAACACTTGGACTGACGGTTTCGACACCTAGCAAGTGGTTGGGATTACATTCTTTAACAATGAGTTCGTTTCCCATAAATATTCAACAAGAATTTTCTATCTATCTCTCACATCTGCAGTTATCAACTACTCTCCTCCTTGTTCTACACAATTAGCTCACAAAGAAACCCAAATTTAATTACATGAATTATTGATTTTAATTCAACTGCATTTACACAAGAAATCATCTAAACATGCACAAAATTCTAGAATGAAGAAGTATGTGGGGTGAGTTGTAGTAGTATGTTATTTAACAATCAAATGATGCAGAACCACAAAGATTAGGCCAACTATTCAACAGACTAATGTGACCTGTCGTGCTAAGGGCGGATCAGTAACATGTAGTAGGTTAATTCGGTGTGATCTGTTGTGCTCTGGTAGTGCCAGTATAGGTTATGTTATACAAGGTCAAGTTGTAGAATTGATTGGTGAAGAAATTTTTTATAGAGAATGCTATCCTGGATAACATATGATGGCAGTGGATAGCCGTGGATTCAAATATGGTGGTAGTTTCATAGGATGGCTCAATATCGAGACTGACTCATTGTGCTCTTAGAGGTTGACAAGAGTTATTTATGCAAAGCACACAATGATGGTCTAAAGCAATTATGCCTTAAATGAATCAAGTGGGAAGCTCCAAATTATGTTGAAGAAAAGAGCAGAAACCACGAGATTTCAGAGTGGATATGGGCTATAATTGATTACCATATTGCACAAATTTGACAAAGATTCATTTATTATTGTAATATATATTTTTCAGTATTTTCTATGGAAACATTAAGAGAGTGTTGAAAATAATGCTCCAATGTAATGTATAGTTATCATTATGAGTTACAAGAAATCAATCTAAAAATTACTAATTTTTATGTTATGAATTGAAATCTTGTCATGTCATATCTAAATTTTATATATGTAATTGCTTTATGTGATTACAAAAATATCATGAGGTAGTTTGTGTTGTGAAAACAATCTCTAGTTCTCTTCAAATTTCTAATATTAAATGCTTTTTATTCCACATAATAATCTCTTATGGTTTCTCTCATTTTATTTCGGTGTACCCTACAATCGAGTATGGTAGATGTTTAAAAAATGTGAACTACTTTATTCTATACCAATACTTCACATCAAAAGCTAGGCATTTTTATTAGCTATTCACCTCGAAGAGTTTGATTTTCGGAATACTCGATTGATAGCGATTTCATATGTATCTAAACGCATATATCTACACTATAAAACATTGATGGAATATAACTATTGATTATTTACCACTGCTGATCCCTATGAAATGGAATTGTCAATGGACAACAGGGTTTCTGTGCCCTATTCCCGAACTATGACCCATCGGATGAAAAACCATATCTCTTTCTTTCTTCTTTTCCGTATGCCTTTTTGCACTGATGAGACCAAGGTGATTTCTCACTGCAATGCTATATGAATCAATACGCCGAGCTTCGGCCGATGCAAAGCTGTCAACTAGAAACAATAACAGAATTGGCCTTATTTTCTAATCAACTGCACATAATTAGCCACAAGCATAGTTACCAAATTTGGTAGTATTGGTCGAAAAAGTTTGGAAATTCGTTCATACAATTGGTTAAAAATTTAATAAGTTAATTTCAATTCTGGTTCATGAAATCAATTAAGTTGACATATTGTTCTTAGCTTCTCGATTCTGAACAACTAAACTTAAAGCAACAAACTTATTACATATATATATATATATATATATATAGAAACTGTTGGAAATGTTTTCATTGATGGAAAAGGAGGCAGCAGAGGCAGAGATAGGCACAGGATAGCAGCAGAAGCAAAGGAGAAGACAACAGGTAAAATTTACAGGGAGCATAAGAAGAACAGAGACAGGGCAGTAAAAAGAGAGGTAGAGATAGAAAATAGAGAGGAAGAGATGAAACGGTCGAGCAATGGAGGCAGAGGCAGAGCCATTATCAAACAGTGAAATGATCAACGTCGAATTAACGTAATAATGAAATAGGCTTCATATATTGAAGCACTGAATAAATAAGAAATAAACCCTGTGTTAAGGAATTATGAATTGAAATGAGTCGTTGGTCATTGCAGTATGGACCAAGAAACTATGTTGAGGAATTGCACATGAAAGGAAGAGTTCATATATATATAAGCGCGACGGAACCCTGAGGAAAAATGAGAGTAACCACGAGTACTGTGAACAGTGACAATGGGTTTGTGAAACCAACCCCACCCATATTGCACCACCATAGGCTGACATGTGGCCTTAAGTGGTTTGGAAATACCACTCTCATCGTGAGTTAAAAGCCCATGCATCTAAGTCACGCGAGATTGATTGAGGACATCAGATCATCTGAAGCAGTGCAACATCCTATCTTTCGTTGGATGTGGAAGGGTCGTTAGTGCAGGGCCCAGTTCTAGTTTATATTGATCAGGACTGTTCAAACTACGGTTGCGAGTTTAACCGAGGTATCTCCGATGTGGTCAAGTTTTGCTATAATACATCAACAATTGAATAAGGCCATAATATATATATATATATATATATATATTGATATACTGTAAGGCAAATATAATGGTTGAATATGCGAAGTTGGCACAATATGAATTATGTGATATATGGGTTAATATATGTACATGCCAAGCATTGAGTTTGGATTGAACTAGGGTCGAGTTGTAAGATTGAATGTACAAGGTTTACTAGTGAACGCCAAGTCAATGTACACAAAGTTATTATGAATGTCCTATATAATCTCAAACTTTATGGTCATATGGAGAACTAACGTCGGTGATTAGTAGAGCGTGGGACCCATGATCCATAAGATGATACATGTGCTGCATTAATATATATAAAATTTGAGTGAATACTATAAGCTCGGTGTATGTAATTAAAAGAACCAGAACTATTTATAGCATTAAGACTAAGGTTTTCTAATGAAGTACATGGCTAAGTCTATGCTAGGAGCGGAAACATTAAACGAACTAAGGAGCCCGAGAAGTTATATATATACATAGATATTAGTGTTGGGCTTATGTCTAAGTCCAAGACTTAATATAATGTTGATAGAAGATATTGGGTGTGTAGGGTGGGACCCCCCTACATATTATTCCGAGAATAATAACCCAAGCTGGAGGATATTCTGAAGCTGAAGTAGAAAGTCTATATATATATGCAGCACCCTATGTATATTGCGCCTTATACACAAAGGTTCAAAGCACACACACACACACACACACACATATATATATTTATATGGAGCGCTTTATGGACAAGGGACCAAAGGTACAATAAAAAGCATATGTATTATATCTTTTGGCGACAGATCAAAAGAACCAAAGGTTTTTTTGCTTGGTTTTAAAACAAACAAAGTCGTATATTGTGGGACCCTCACCCAATCGCATCAGAGAAAGTTCGCAGCGGAACATGTTAACAAAAGATTGTGATTGCGATGAAGTTCCGGACCTGATGGGCTTATAAACTATGATTCATATATGGTTGAGTTCTGGTAAACAATTTTTCATCGCATCAGAGAAGGAGCAGGGCATCAGAACATGCAAATGCAAGTTGTGATTGCGATTAATCGCAATCAAAAGTATTCAAAAAGCGATTCATCGCATCGGCATATCAAAGTGAACAGTTACTAATTGCAATCGGAAATAGGGATTGCATCGCATCGAATCAAAGTGATCGCATCGCATCGGAGGATAATACAAGCTCAGAAAGTGGGCCCGAAAGGGAATTTTTATGTATTAAAATGATTCTTTATTGTTATATTGAACGCGGCAGTTTATATGTTAAAAAGAATTCGTATCATGCCGAGAGTTAAATTGTGATATATGAACAACACAGTTACATATGTATGGAAGTTACACTGCGACAGTAAGCAGGAAATCAATCAGAGCTGAAAGGGCTAAACACAGTCACAGAAAAGATAGACACAGTCAAAGAAAAGACAAATGCACAGCGAGCCAAAAGGCTGAATGAGTTGAGCTGGAATTCTCATTGTATTTGACTATAAATGTTGTTATTGATTTTATATTGTTTGTGATGCATTGGCAAGTCTCCGGAGAAGAAAAAATATCCCACTGAAGTGTTAAATTTAGTACATACAGTTGTATTTTTCTGAGTGAACTCAAAAGAAATGAGAAGGCAGAAGACTAAGAGATATGGCTATTCGTTTCAAATTCCTAAGAGGAAGACAAACAGTCATCAAGAATTATCTATAAGTAATATCATCTAGATATGCATAAGAAGTTTTTTTTGAGAGTGTAAAGACAGAGAATGCAGAGTACAGAAGATTGAGGCAGAAAAGATAAGGAAGAGAGGAGCAGAAAGAGATGCTACAGAATAGAGCTGATATCTAAGGTAAATCATCAAACATTTCCTTTGATAAATTGAGAAAGTTGGAGCTTCCCTATCAAGTTGAAGCTTGATAGCTGTCAGTTGTAGTTGAATGAGGTTGGAGCCTCCTGTAGGTTGGTACCTGCAGAAAAACAGTGGTGAGAGGAAGTTGGAGCTTTCCTTTGCATCACAACAATAATAAGATGTGGTTTTCTCCCTTTATGGGTTTCCACTTATATCTGCTGTCTCTATCTGTGTTGCCTGTGTGCTAAGATGATTTACCAAATTTGCTGAATGCTTGCTGCACTCATAATAAGTTTGATATCACATTAATTTAATATTTGCTGCAACATATTAAGACTGTACATATAATAAGGTTGGTTATAAAAGTAAGTTGTAAATAAGTTGATGACAAATTTAGAAAGCTCATGTATGTGTTAAACTGATTCACCCCCCCCCCTCAGTTTAACTAAGAATTCAACAATTGGTATCAGAGCAGGTTCCTTTTGTACCAATTTAACCACTAAAAGGAGATCCTAGGCCCCTAGGATGGCTAGTCAAGAAGGAAGCTCAACCAAAAAATCCCCTTTATTCACTGGTGCTAATTATGCCTTCTGGAAAATCAGAATGAGAGCATACATTATGTCTCTAGGAATAGAGGTATTGGCTACTGTAGAATTTGGATATGCCCCAAAGGCAACTGACCCAGAAAGAGAAGCTAAACAAGAATTTGTAGCAAATGCAAATGCCATGAATGCAATCTTAAGTAGACTTTGTGAGGCTAAATTTATCAAAATAATGCACAGTAAGACTACCAAAGATATGTGGGACACTCTAGAGCATATCCAAGAGGGAAATAAAAAGGTAAAGACTACCAAACTTCAAGTATATAGAGCCTAGTTTGAAAATTTAAAAATGAATGATGATGAAGATGTTGGCAGCTTCTTCTTAAGAGTTGCAGAAATTTTTAACAATATGAATGCTCTTGGAGAAACCATACCAGAAAGTATAATTGTGCAAAAGATTCTAAGATCTCTTCCATCTGGGTTTAATCCCAAGGTGTCTGCAATAGAAGAAACAAATGATTGGGAGACCTTGACTATGAACCAGTTACTTGGAAATCTAACAGCCTATGAGATGAGACTCCCATAGAAGAAGCCAAATACGAGGGAGGTAGCTTTTAAAATAGAAAATAAGAAAGAAGAGAAGGAAGATACATGTTCTTCCTCTGATGAAGAAGAGGCTAAATTTGTCAAGAAACTAGATAGAGGCTCAGGTAAATACAAAGGTAAACTTCCTTTCAAATGCTTTAACTGTGGAAGAGTTGGACACTTTTCTGCTAAGTGTCCTCACAAGAAAGTAATAAATCAGGCTCAAGAATTAGGGAAAAATACATCAAAGAACTCGTAGAAAGGAAAAAAATTTAGTAGAAAATCCTTCTATGCTCAACAAGATATCAGTGCATCTGAAGACTCAGATGAACCCTAAAGTGAAGAAGGAACCTCTGAATTTTTATTGATGACCATAAAATAACTTGAAGGAATCCTTCTAGAAGATGAAGAAGAAGAAGGTGAAGTCGACCTTGAGGGGGAGCTAAGAAGTGCCCTAGAGGAGATTGATAGACTCAAACTAAAGTGCAGAAAATGAAAGGACATTCTCGTCAAGTATGTACGAGAAGAACAGAATTCAGAAGTCCTCATGCAGCTAAAGATAGAGCTTGAAGAAGCCAAGAAGATAGAAGACATGTTACTTAAGAAAATCAAGGAGAAAAATCAGGAATAAGAGAAGTTGGAAGAAGAAGTAGTATGTCTCAGGAAGAAATTATAAAATGCTCAAAGGAAAGTGGCTATAAAATCTTCTCAAACAACAAGCTCTGGTAAGTTGAATGAAATTCTGGATGCTCAAAGATCTCCTATGATAAAAACTGGAATAGGCTATGAAGGAGAATCAAGTAAAAGCAAAGAAAAACAAAACAGAGAGATTATTTTTGTAAAAGAAAAGAAGGATGATGAAGCAGCTCAAATAATTCATACAAAAGAAGAAACATGTAAGGAGGGAGATAGAACCTAGAAGAAACTTCTAATAACAAAGAATGAAGGAAATACTCAGACAACGGAAAAATATTCATATACCCCTAAGTATGTCAAATTTGGAAGCCATCAAAGGAGATTCTTCTCTCCTATGAAAAATGCCACCTGTTATGTCTGCCACAAGATGGGACACATTGTTGCATGCTGTCATGCAAGGAGGAGTAATTCAAACCAGAAAAAGATGCAAACAGTGAAGAGACTGTCTCAAGAAAACAAATGGAGAAGACAACCTTACATCAGGTATGCAAATAGTTTCTATGGTTACTGTTTTTATTGTAAGGAATTTGGTCATAAAATCATTGAGTGTAGAAAATATGGACAAATATTGATGTTCAAAACCTCAAGGAGGTTTATGAATCAAAGAAATTTTGTTCATACTCACAATTCTACAAAAATCATGATCAAATGTTGTGTATGCAATAAAATTGGACATATACCTTCCAAATGTCCTCTGAGAAGATGTAGTTCATTATCTCACAAAAGATACCAAACAAAAGGATGCTTCCAGTGGATAAAGAAGGTGAATAAATGTGACCTAGCTCTAACTGCTCAAAACATGTGACTGGAGACAGAAGCAAATTTATAACTTTTGATGAAAAGAAAACTGGTAATGTTACTTTTGGCAATGATAAATCAGGAAGAATCAAGGGAAAAGGCTCAGTCAGCCTAGATAATGGTAGAGGAAAGGCCCAAGATGTACTATTTGTATATGGGCTGAAAGAAAACTTGCTGAGTGTCAGTCAAATGTGTGATAAAGGTTGTGAAGTTCTTTTTAGAGCACAAGACTGTGAAGTCAGATCAAGCACCACATGTAAGACTTTGCTCAAAGGTGTTCGAACAAAGGGTAATGTTTACATAGTGAAAGAAGAAAATGAAGCATGCCATCTTAGCAAACTTGAGGACTCATGGTTATGTCATAAGAGGCTGGGACATCTCAGCTTCGATCATATCATCAGACTGAGCAAGAAGAAAGCTGTCAGAGACATGCCAAAAATAAAAAGGCCTTCTAATACCATATGCAAATCTTGTCAATTGGGCAAACAAACCCGCACATCATTTAAGGCCAAAGATGAGTTATCAACAAGAAGACCACTCCACCTTGTGCACATGGACCTGTGTGGAGCTGCAAGAACTAAAACTCCAAGTGGAGAATCCTACTTCATGTTGATAATAGATGACTTCTATAGGATGACATGGGTTGCATTTCTCAAGAATAAATCGGAAGCTCTGGAAAATTTCAAAATATTCAAAGCTTTAGAAGAAAATCAAACAGGATGCAAGCTAAAATGCATCAGATCAGACAGAGGAGGTGAATTCACAGATTATGACTTTGCAGAACTATGCAATGAACATGGGATAAAGCAAAAATTTACTATTGTAGGGACACCTCAGCAAAATGTAGCAGAGAGACAAAACAGGTCTATACAACAAATGGCCAGAGCTATGATGCAAGAGAGAAATATTCCTCAGACCTTCTGGGCGGAAGCAGTACACACAATCATGCATATTCTAAAAAAATCTCATTTAAGGCAAAGAAGTGACAAGACTCCCTGTGAACTATGGCATGGTAAACCAGCTTCAATCAAGCACTTTAGAATATTTAGAAGCAAGTGTTACATAAAGAATAATGATGAAAATATTGGGAAATTTGATGCAAGAGAAGATGAAGGGATATTTCTAGGATATGCATCCAAAAGTAAAGGGTACACGTGCTACAACAAGACTCTTCAAGAAATAGTAGATAGCATTGACGTGAGATTTGATGAAGAACTTCCAAACAATACAAGAGATACAGACTGCAGCAGTTCATCAGACAGTCATGAAGAAGAAAACCAAGATGATGATGAAACTAGCAAGACAATAGAAGACGTTGAACTGAGCTCGAAAGCCCCCTCAAGATACACTCAAAAGAACCATCCTGAAGATCAGATCATAGGAGACAAGAGAGTAGGGGTCCAGACAAGAAGGCAGCTAACAGAACAGACAGAAGAGTTATACATAGCCATGTTATCACAAATAGAGCCAAAGGAATTTGAAGAAGCCAGCAAGGACAAGTCTTGGGTGAATGCTATGAATGAAGAATTGGACCAAATTGAGAAGAACAATACCTGGGAACTAGTTTCTATACCCACTGAGAAAAATGGCATAGGCTCAAAATGGGTATTCAAAAATAAAATGAATGAGGAAGGACAGGTAAACAGGAATAAAGCCAGACTTGTCTCCAAAGGATATTCACAAAGTGAAGGACTTTATTACGATGAAACATTTTCCCCTGTAGCCAGAATGGAAGCCATCAGACTGTTTCTGGCCTTTACATGCTACCAAGACTTCAAGGTATATCAAATGGATGTAAAATCTGAATTTTTGAATGGAAATCTAGAAGAATAAGTCTACATGGAACAACCATAAGGTTTATCTTTAACAGTCAAAGAAGATTATGTGTGGAGACTAAAGAAGGCTCTATATGGACTGAAACAGGCTCCTCATGCTTGGTACTCAAGACTGGATAAGTATTTACAAAAACAAGGCTTTAAGAGAGGTGGAGTAGACAGCAATCTATACATAAAAGCCCATGAAAATGAACTCCTGATTGTTGTAGTATATGTTGATGATATTATTTTTGGAAGAAACAGAGATGAACCAGCAAAAGGGTTTGCTGAGGAGATGAAATCAGAGTTTGAGATGTCTATGATTGGAGACCTTAGTTTCTATTTAGGACTTCAAATTCAGCAAAATAACACAGGTACATTTATCTCACAGGAAAAATACTTAAAAGAAATGTTGAAAAAGTTCAAAATGGAAGACTGCAAACCTGTGTCAACTCCCATGATCAAGGGATGCAAGCTATGTACTAATGATGGATCTACTGATATAGATCAAAGACTCTACAGATCCATGATAGGAAGTCTGTTGTACCTTATAGCATCAAGACCAGACATCATGCTAGCAGTAGTACTTGTGGCTAGATATCAAGCAACACCTAAACAAAATCACCTCCTAGATGTCAAAAGATTATTCATATATCTACAAGGAAATGCACAGTATGGACTTTGGTATCCAAAAGGCAAAAGCTTCACTTTGATAGCATACACAGATGAAGATTGGGCCAGCTGTGTGGATGACAGGAAAAGCACAAGTGGAGGTGCATTCTATCTAGGAGAAAGTCTAGTGGCATGGCTTAGCAAGAAACAAACATCTATTTCTCTATCTACAATAGAAGCTAAATACATAGCAGCAGCAGCATGCTATACACAAGTTATATGGATGAAGAAAACCCTCCAAGACATGAAGGTAAGCATTAATGAACCTATCTCTATCAAATGTGATAATACAAGTGCTATAAACATATCAAGAAATCGTATACTTCATTCAAAAACTAAACACATCCCAATCAAGTACCATTTTCTAAGAGAACAAGTAGTACAAAAGGTAGTAAGGTTGGAATATGTGCCCACAAAAGAACAAACAACAGATATATTCACAAAACCTCTTGCTAGAGAGCCATTCAAATATCTGAGAAATAAACTAGGGGTAGTGTCTTTAGATACTACTCTCTGAAAGAAAGAGGAAGCTTCTGTCCAGGGGGAGAATAGAAATGAAAATATCATTCCAGGGGGAGATCAGCTATCAACAAAAGCATGAGACAGGTCATAGGCGAGAGTTGAAAGCAAACTGAAAAATGAGCAACCCCTTTCCATTGATGTCAAAGGGGGAGGAAGAGCAAGCAATAAGAGAAAGGGTCCTAAAAGGAAAATAGAGAAAGTGTATTGCCATCAATGCCAAAGGGGGAGACTATTGGAAATGTTGTCATTGATGGCAAAGGAGGTAGCAGAGGTAGAGACAGGCAAAGGACAGCAGTAGAAGCAAAGGAGAAGATAGCAGGTAACATTTATAGGGAGCATAAGAAGAACAGAGACAGAGAAGTAAAAACAGAGGCGGAGACAGAAAATACAGAGGAAGAGATGAAACAATCAAGAAGTGGAGGCAGAGGTCGAGCAACAGAGGCAGAGGTAGAGAAACAGTCGAGTAGTGGAGGCAAAGGCAGAGCCATTATCAAATATTGAAATGATCAATGTTGAATTAACGTAATAATGAAATAGGCTTCATATATTGAAGCACTGAAGAAATAAGAAATAAACCCTGTGTTAAGGAATTATGAATCGAAATGAGTCGTTGGTAATTGCAGTATGGACCAAGAAACTGTGTTGAGGAATTGCACATGAAAGGCAAAGTTCATATATATATAAGCACGACAGAACCCTGAGGGAAAAGGAAAGGAACCACGAGTACTGTGAACAGTGACAGCGGGTTTGCGAAACCAACCCCACCCATATTGCACCGCCTTTGTACGGTAAGCTGTATTTCCAATTCGAAAGTGATCAACGCCATAGGATGACACGTGGCCTTAAGCGGTTTGGAAATACCACTCTCATCGTGAGTTAAAAGCCCATGCATCTATGTCACGCGAGATTTGATTGAGGACGTCGGATCATCTGAAGCAATGCGATGTCCTGTCTGCCATTGAATGTGGAAGGGTCATTAGTGCGGGGCCCATTTCTAGTTTATATTGATCGGGACTGTTCAAACTATGGTTGCGAGTTTAACCAAGGTATGTCTGATGTGGTCGAGTTTTGTTATAATGCTTCCACAATTGAAGAAGGCCATAATGTATATATATATATATTGATATACTGTAAGGCACATATAATGGTTGAATATGTGAAGTTGGCGCAATATGAATTGTGTGATATATGGGTTAGTATATGTACATGGCAAGCATTGAGTTTGGATTGAACCAGGGTCGAGTTGTAATATTGAATGTACAAGGTTGACTAGTGAACACCGAGTCAATGTACGCAAAGGTATTGTGAATGTCCTATATAAGCTCGAGCTTTATTGTTATATGGAGAACTGACGTGGGTGATTAATGGAGCATGGGACCCATGATCCATAAGATGATATATGTGCTGCATTAATATATATAAACTTTGAGTGAATAATATAAGCTCGGTGTATGTAATTAAAAGAATCGGAACTATTTATAGCATTAAGACTAAGTTTTTCTAATTAAGTACATGGCTAATTCTATGCTGGGAGTGGAAACATTAAACGAACTAAGGAGCCTGAGAAGTTATATATATACATAGATATTAGTGCTAGGCTTATGTCTAAGTCCAAGACTTAATATAATGTTGACAGAAGATATTGGGTGTGTAGGGTGGGACCCCCCTACATATTATTTCTAGAATCATAACCCAAGCTGGAGGATACACTAAAGCTGAAGCAAAAATTCTATATGTATATGCAACGCCCTATGTATATTGCGCCTTATACACAAAGGTTCAAAGCACACACACACACACACAGATATATATATATATATATATATATATATATATATGGAGCACTTTATGGACAAGGGATCAAAGGTACAATACAAAGCATATGTATTATATCTTTTGGCGTGAGATCAAAAGTACCAAAGGTTTCTTCGCTTGGTTTTAAAACAAAAAAAGTCGTATATTGAGGGACCCTCACCTAATCGCATCGAAGAACGTTCGCAGCGGAACATGTTAACAAAATATTGTGATTGCGATGAAGTTCCAGACCCGATGGGCTTATAAACTATGATTCATATATGGTTGAGTTCTGGTAAACAGTGTTTCATTGCATCAGAGAAGGAGCAGGGCATCGAAACATGCAAATGCAAGTTGCGATTGCAATTAATCGCAATCGGAAGTATTCGAAAAGTGATTCACCGCATCGGCATATCAAAGTGAACAGTGACTAATCATAATCGGAAATAGGGATCGCATCGCATCGAATTGGAGTGATCGCATCATATCGGAGGATAATACAAGCTCAGCAAATGGGCCCAAAAGGGAATTTTTATGTATTAAAATGATTCCTTATTGTTATATTGAACGCGACAGTTTATATGTTAAAAACAATTCTTATCATGCTGAGAGTTAAATTGTGATATATGAACAAGATAGTTACATATGTATGGCAGTTACACTGCGACAGTAAGCAGGAAATCAATCAGAGCCGAAAGGGCCAAACACAATCATAGAAAAGACAAACACAATCAAAGAAAAGACAAATGCACAGTGAGCCAAAAGGTTGAATGAGTTGAGCTGGAATTCTCATTGTATTGACTGTAAATGTTGTTATTGATTTTATATTGTTTGTGATGCATTGGCAAGTCTCCGAAGGAGAACAAATATCCCACTGAAGTGTTAAAACTAGTACATACAGTTGTATTTTTCTGAGTGAACTGAAAAGAAATGAGAAGGTAGAACACTAAGAGATATGGCTATTCGTTTCAAATTCCTAAGAGGAAGACAAACAGTCATCAGGAATTCTCTATAAGTAATATCATCTAGATATGCATAAGAAGTATTTTTTGAGAGTGTAAAGACAGAGAATGCAGAGTACAGAATATTGAGGTAGAAAAGATAAGGAAGAGAGGAGCAGAGAGAGATGCTACAGAACAGAGCTAATATCTAAGGTAAATCAGAAAACATTTCTTTTGATAAATTGAGGAAGTTGGAGCTTCCCTATCAAGTTGAAGCTTTATAGCTATTAGTTGCAGCTGACTGAGGTTGGAGCCTCCTGTAGGTTGGTGCCTATAGAAAAACAGTGGTGAGAGGGAGTTGGAGCTTGCCTTTGCATCACAACAATAATAAGATGTGGTTTTCTCCCTTTACGGGTTTCCACTTATATCTGTTGTCTCTATCTGTGTTGCCTGTGTGCTGAGATGATTTACCAAATCTGCTCAATGTTTGTTGCACTCATAATAAGTTTGATGTCACATTAATTTAATACTTGCTGCAACATATTGAAACTGTTCATATACTAAGGTTGGTTATAAAAGTAAGTTGTAAATAAGTTGATGAAAAATTTAAAAAGCTCATGTATCTGTTAAACTGATTCACCCCCCCCCCCTCAGTTTAACTAAGAATTCAACAGGAGAATTCACCCGTTTCATATAAAGTAATACGTACATATATATAAACATTTATCCACAGGATAATTCACCAGTTTCATTCATACAATCAACTTAATATATATATGTATAAACATTCAACCCAGGTCAGCATTCACCAGTTTTATATATAGAAATCATCCATTTCACTGGAGCATTTTAAAATATGAAAAAAACAATTAAAAAATGTTACAGGAATTTTATATTTAATCATTTAAAATTTTTATTAAAAAAATGGTTTTTTATTAAAAATATGTTGTAAGTTTAATTAGACTATTTTTTCAGTAAGATTTTAAGAAAATCTCGCAGGGATTTTTTGTAAACCCACTTTATAACTATCAAACTTTAAAATTTTGGGTGTCCTAGAGGTCTTTGATGGTGCTGAATCCATTTCCACCATCAAAATCATGATTCAAACACTGTTACTATAAGATTTCTTAAATTTTTTTTGGTCGGGAAATTCCTCTGTCTCGTTAAACAACTCCTTAAAAAATTACATAAAAAAAGTAATTTTTATATTTAAAATTTGCAAAAACTTTAAATATAGTTTTCAATAATTAATATTATCCAAATTGGTTTTACTAATAATTGATTTTGAATTAAATTAAAATACATATATTTTTTTATTCAACACAAAGACTAATATACACAATTATTGAATAAATTTGAATTCTAAAGGAAATCAGTGATTGAGATATAATTTTTTAGTTTGTGGAGATTATTTAAATTTAATTTTATATCCAAAATCTCATTGTTTATATTGGACATTAGACATTAATTTTAAGTTTTTTCTATATATATATATATATATATATATATATATATATATATATATGTTTTTTTAATTGGAAATGCAACGTTTGATTGTTTACACTGGACATTAGACATCAGCTTTAAGCTTTTGCTATTTATATTATTATATTTTATATAGATGTTTCTTAATTGGCAATACAGATAATAAATTATTTTAAATTAAATAGAAAAAATTAATACGAGAAATAAGGAAATAAGGGTATGGATTATGGAAAATATTCATTTCAATTTTATAGAATTTTGAAAAAACTAATCATTTTGAAAAGATATATATTCTATAGTTTTTTTAGTATTGAATTTTATACACCCAAATTTATTTGAATTTTTATTAAAATTCAAATTTGATAACTATACTTATAATAATTTTGAAGCAGTAAAGGATATTGAAGCAATAAAGGACAATCGTATATATAAATATTTATGCTCAAGATTTCCATTAAAATTATATGTATATATAAATATTTATGCTGAAGACTTCCATTAACATTATATTCATAATTTTTTTTCAAAATATCGTGTTATTAAATGCCCTAGAACATATACTGCTCACTATTAGATTTAAATGAATTTAAATCTATTAGAAGTATATGTCTCACCACATTTAATAATTTATAGCTCAAGAAATAAATTTTACCATCATGTTGTATAGTATATGTCTCACCACATTTAATAATGTATAGCTCAAGAAATAAATTTTACCATCATGTTGTACAGTATATGCCTCACCACATTTAATAACGTATAGCCCAAAAAATAAATTTTACCATCATATTCAATGTTATTTTTTTGGTTTCACTAATGGCTGAATTGAGTATCACTTTAGTTTATTTATTTATTCGGTTTATAATATAAACAATCAGTAAGGTTAATTGATAATTTGCGGTTTATCATAATAATATTCATGTGACTTTAAAATTTCTCTCTATTTAAAATATTGGGTCATATTCTTTATTAAGATTTTGCATTTTTAATATTGTTCCCTTCGCTTTAATGGTCCCTTAAGTTATTAATATTTTTCTCTTGGGCTCACCAATTCCTTTGGTTTATAATATTAAACACTTGGGTTTATTAGTTCTTTTGGTTTATAATATGAATAATCCCTTGGGTTAATTATTAGTGTTTATTAATTTCTTCAACTTGAGTATTTTTTTTATTAATTTTATTGATCCTTTGACTTTATTAATCACTTGGGTTTATTAATAATATTTGTTTCTAATGCTAATTTGTTGGGTTTATAATATTAATAATCCCTTCAGTTTATTGATGTTCTTTTTTTATAATATTAATAGTCCCTTTGCTTTATTGATGTTTTATGTTTATAATATTAATATTTCACTGTATTTGTTGATCAATTGGGTTTATAATATTGATTGCTTAATTTTTCAGATTCTTTCGGTTCGTAATATTATTCCCTTCAAATTATTAAATCCAAATATTGGGGTTTTAATATTAGTCCTAGAGTTTAATACTAATGCATTGTCCAATTTCACATTATGAAAAACACTCACTCAATATGAAAATCAACCATGGGAAACCATTATTAATTAGCATTAGCCATAGTTGATCAATTTCATCCATGATCAAATGTCACATTCTGACAAATATTGTCTGAATATGAAAATCACCCATGGCCAACCATGGTCATTATTGGTCCAATGTTGCATTGTGACAACAATTGTCTCAATTTTTAAATCAAGCATCATAGACCATGTTTATTCCCCTTTGTTTATAATATTAATAATCATTTCACTTTATCAATGACTTTTATTTAAAAAATCGATTCCTAAGATTTATTAATCTCTTTATTAATCATGTGATTTTCTCATTCATTTTCATTTAAAATATTTATTACTAGCTTTTAATAATCTTTTTTGTTTTTTATATGTATCCCTTGGGCTTGTTGATCCCTTATGTTTTTAATATTTTTCCCTTGGGTACTCCAATTCCTTTGGTTTATAATATTAATAATCCCTTGTGTTCATTAATTAGTTTATTTTAAAATATTCATTCTTGTGGTTTATTACTTTCTTAGGCTTTTGAATTTAAAATATTTATTCTTATGGTTTGTTACTCTCTTCTATTTTTAATATTGATCCCTTGGCCTTATTGATAACCTATGTTTTTAATAATTTTCCCTTGGGTTCAGCAATTCCTTTGGTTTATAATATTAAACTCTTGGATTTATTATTTCTTTTGGTTTATATTATTAATAATCCCTCGACTTTATTAATCTCTTAAGTTTAAAATATTAAACACTATCGTTTATTAAATTCTTAGGTTTGGGGTTTAAGGTATGTTAATTTCAATGTTATTTTTTTGGTTGCCTTATTGGTCCCTTAGTTTATTAATATTTTTTCCTTGGGTTCACCAATTCCTTTGTTTTCTAATATTAAACTCTTGGGTTATTACTTCTTTTGGTTTATAATATGAATAATACGTTGGGTTATTTATTACTGTTTATTAATTCCTTTGGTTTTTATATTTTTTTTAGTTAATTTTATTGATCCTCCAACTTTATTAATCTCTCAAGTTTATTAATAATTTTTATTCCTAATACTAATTTATTGGGTAATATTTTTCCTTTGGGTTCACCAATTCCTTTGGTTTATAATATTAAACCCTGGGGTTTATTAGTTCTTTGGTTTATAATACGAATAATCAATCAATGTCATCCATGATCAAATGTCACATTCTGAGAAATATTGCCTCAATATGAAAATCACCCATGGCCAACCATGGTCATAGTTGGTCCATTTTTGTAGTGGGATTTATTTATGTAAAGACAACAAAAAACATATGTTAATTTCAATGTTATTTTTTTGGTTTCACTGATGGCAGAATTGAGTATCACTTTAGTTTATTTATTTATTCAGTTTATAATATTAACAATCAGAAAGGTTGATTGATCACTTGCGGTTTATCATAATAATATTCATGTGACTTTAAAATTCCTCTCTATTTAAAATATTGGGTCATATTATTTATTAAGCTATTGTGTTTATAATATTATTCCCTTCACTTTGATGGTCCCTTAGGTTATTAATAATTTTCCCTTCGGTTCACCAATTCCTTTGGTTTATAATATTAAACCCTTGGGTTTATTAGTTTTTTGGTTTATAATATGAATAATCCCTTGGGTTAATTATTAGTGTTTATTAATTTCTTCAACTTGAGTATTTTTTTATTAATTTTATTGATCCTTCAACTTTATTAATCACTTGAGTTTATTAATAATATTTGTTTCTAATACTAATTTGTTGGGTTTATAATATTAATAATCCCTTTCGGTTTACTGATGTTCTTTTTTTATAATATTAATAGTCCATTTGCTTTATTGATGTTTTATGTTTATAATATTAATATTTCAATGTATTTGTTGATCAATTGGGTTTGTAACATTGATTCCCTAATTTTTCGGATTCTTTAGGTTTGTAATATTATTCCCTTCACATTATTAAATCCAAATATTGGGGTTTTAATATTAGTCCTAGAGTTTCATACTATTGCATTGTCCAATTTCACATTATGAAAAACACTCACTCAATATGAAAATCAACCATGGGAAACCATTGTTAATTAGCGTTAGCCATAGTCGATCAATGTCATCCATGATCAAATGCCACATTCCGAAAAATATTTTCTAAATGTGAAAATCACCCATGGCCAACGATGGTCACACTTGGTCTAACGTCACATTGTGACAACAATTGTCGCAATGTTTAAATCAAGCATGGTAAACCATGTTTATTCCTCTCAGTTTACAATATTAATAATCATTTCACTTTATCAATGATTTTTATTTTAAAAATTGATTTCTTTAATTTATTAATCATGTGAGTTTCTCATTCATTTGCATTTAAAATATGTATTCCTAGCTTTTAATAATTTTTTTTGTTTTTTATATGTATTTCTTGGGCTTGCTGATCTCTTATGTTTTTAATATTTTTCCTTTGGGTTCCCCAATTCCTTCAGTTTATAATATTAAACCCTTGGGTTTGTTAGTTCTTTTGGTTTATAATATTAATAATCCCTTGTGTTTATTAATTAGTTGATTTTAAAATATTTATTTTTGTGGTTTATTAATTTCTTAGGCTTTTGAATTTAAAATATTTATTCTTAAGGTTTGTTACTCTATTATGTTTTTAATATTGATCCCTTGGCCTTATTGATAACTTATGTTTTTAATAATTTCCCCTTGGGTTCACCAATTCCTTTGGTTTATAATATTAAACCCCTGGGTTTATTATTATTATTTTTTTTATATTATTAATAATCCCTCGGCTTTATTAATGTCTTGAGCTTAAAATATTAAATACTATCGTTTATCAAATTTTTAGGTGTTGGGTTTAAAGTATGTTAATTTCAATGTTATTTTTTTGGTTTAATATTGTTCCCTTCGCGTTATTGGTCTCTTAGGTTATTAGTATTTTTCCCTTGGGTTAACCAATTCCTTTGTTTTCTAATATTAAGCCCTTGCGTTATTAGTTCTTTTGGTTTATAATATGAATAATACGTTGGGTTAATTATTACTGTTTATTAATTTCTTTGGTCTTTATTATTATTTTTATTAATTTTATTGATCCTCCGACTTTATTAATCAATTGAGTTTATTAATAATATTTGTGTATAATACTAATTTGTTGGTTTATAATATTAATAATCCCTTTGATTTATTGATGTTCTTTTTTTATAATATTAATAGTCCCATTTCTTTATTGATGTTTTGTGTTTATAATATTAATATTTCACTGTATTTGTTGATCAATTGGGTTTATAACATTGATTCCTTAATTTTTCGGATTCTTTCGGTTCATAATATTATTCCCTTCAGATTATTAAATCCAAATGTTGGGGTTTTAATATGAGTCCTAGAGTTTAATACTAATGCATTGTCTAATTTCACATTATGAAAAAAACTCACTCAATATGAAAATCAACCAAGGGAAACCATTATTAATTACCGTTAGCCATGGTCGATCAATGTCATCCATGATAAAATGTCACATTCTGTCAAATATTGTATCAATATGAAAATCACCTATG
Source organism: Pinus albicaulis (assembly GCA_034641835.2). Lineage (NCBI taxonomy): Eukaryota > Viridiplantae > Streptophyta > Pinopsida > Pinales > Pinaceae > Pinus > Pinus albicaulis. The sequence continues at coordinate 67,336 of JAXQQM020077480.1, forward strand.
GCCAACCATGGTCATAGTTGGTCCAATGTCGCATTGTGACAACAATTGTCTCAATGTTTAAATCAAGCATGGTAAACCATGTTTATTCCCCTAGGTTTATAAATATTAATAATCATTTCACTTTGTCAATGATTTTTATTTAAAAAATTCATTCCTAAGATTCATTAATATATTTATTAATCATGTGAGTTTCTCATTCATTTGCATTTAAAATATTTATTCGTAACTTTTAATAATCTTTTTTGTTTATTATATGTATTCCTTGGGCTTGTTGATCTCTTATGTTTTTAATATTTTTCCCTTGGGTTCACCAATTCCTTTGGTTTATAATATTAAACCCTTGGGTTCATTAGTTCTTTTGGTTTATACTATTAATAATCTCTTGTGTTTATTAATTAGTTGATTTTAAAATATTGATTCTTTTGGTTTATTAATTTCTTAGGCTTTTGAATTTAAAATATTTATTCTTAGGGTTTATTACTCTCTTCTGTTTTTAATATTGATCCCTTGGCCTTATTGATAACTTATGTTTTTAATAATTTTCCCTCGGGTTCACCAGTTCCTTTGGTTTATAATATTAAACCATTGGGTTTATTATTTCTTTTGGTTTATATTATTAATAATCCATCGGCTTTATTAATCTCTTGAGTTTAAAATATTAAATGCTATCGTTTATTAAATTCTTAGGTTTTGGGTTTAAAGTATGTTAATTTCAATGTTATTTTTTTGGCTTAATATTTTCCTTTCGCCTTATTGGTCCCTTAGGTTATTAATATTTTTCCCTTGGGTTCACCAATTCCTTTATTTTCTAATATTCAACCCTTAGGTTATTAGTTCTTTTGGTTTATAATATGAATAATACATTGGGTTAATTATTACTGTTTATTAATTTCCTTGGTTTTTATTTTTTTTAGAATTAATTTAATGATCCTTCGAGTTTATTAATAATTTTTTTTTCTAATACTAATTTGTTGGGTAATATTTTTCCCTTGGGTTCACCAATTCCTTTAGTTTATAATATCAAACCCTTGGGTTTATTATTTCTTTTGGTTTATAATATGAATAATCGATCAATGTCATCCATGATCAAATGCGACATTCTAACAAATATTGTCTCAATATGAAAATCAGCCATGGCAAACCATGGTCATTGTCGGTCCAACGTCGCATTGTGACCACAATTGTCTCAATGTTTAAATCAAGCTATTGTGTTTTTAATATTGTTCCCTTCGCTTTAATGGTCTGTTGGGTTATTAATATTTTTCCCGTTGGTTCACCAATTCCTTTGGTTTATAATATTAAAACCTTTGGTTTATTAGTTCTTTTGGTTTATAATATGAATAATCCCTTGGGTTAATTATTAGTGTTTATTAATTTCTTCAACTTGAGGATTTTTTTATTAATTTTATTGGTCCTTCGACTTTATTAATCACTTGTGTTTATTAATAATATTTTTTTCTAATACTAATTTGTTGGGTTTATAATATTAATAATCCCTTCGATTTATTGATGTCATTTTTTTATAATATTAATAGTCCCTTTGCTTTATTGATGTTTTATGTTTATAATATTAATATTTCATTGTATTTGTTTATCAATTGGGTTTATAACACTGATTCCTTAATTTTTCGGATTCTTTCGGTTCGTAATATTATTCCCTTCACATTATTAAATCCAAATATTAGGGTTTTAATATTAGTCCTAGTGTTTAATAGTAATGCATTGTCCAATTTCACATTATGAAAAACACTCACTCGATATGAAAATCAGCCATGGGAAACCATTGTTAATTAGCGTTAGCCATAGTCGATTAATGTCATCCATGATCAAATGTCACATTCTAACAAATATTGTCTCAATATGAAAATCACCCATGGCCAACCATGGTCATAGTTGGTCCAACGTCGCATTGTGACAACAATTGTCTCAATGCTTAAATCAACCATGGTAAACCATGTTTATTCCCCTCGGTTTATAATATTAATAATTATTTCACTTTATCAATGATTTTTATTTAAAAAATTGAATCCTAAGATTTAATAATCTCTTTATTAATCATGTGACTTTCTCATTCATTTGCATTTAAAATATTTATTCCTAGCTTTTAATAATCTTTTTTGTTTTTTATATGTATCACTTGGGCTTGTTGATCTCTTATGTTTTTAATATTTTTCCCTTGGGTTCCCCAATTCTTTTGGTTTATAATATTGAAACCTTGGGTTTATTAGTTCTTTTGGTTTATAATATTAATAATCCCTTCTGTTTATTAATTAGTTGATTTTCAAATATTGATTCTTATGGTTTATTAATTTCTTAGGCTTTTGAATTTAAAATATTTATTCTTAGGGTTTGTTACTCTCTTCTGTTTTCAATATTGATCCCTTGGCCTTATTGATAACTTATGTTTTTATTAATTTTCCCTTGGGTTCACAAATTCCTCTGGCTTATAATATTAAACCCTTGGGTTTGTTATTTATTTTGGTTTATATTATTAATAATCCCCCAACTTTATTAATCTCTTGAGTTTGAAATATTAAATACTATCTTTTATTAAATTCTTAGGTTTTTGGTTTAAAGTATTTTAATTTCAATGTTATTTTTTTGGTTTAATATTGTTCCCTTCGCCTTATTGGTCCCTTACATTATTAATATTTTTCCCTTGGGTTCACCAATTCCTTTGTTTTCTAATATTAAACCCTTGGGTTATTAGTTCTTTTGGTTTATAATATGAATAATACATTGGGTTAATTACTATTGTTTATTAATTTCTTTGGTTTTTTATATTTTTTTTTATTAATTTTATTGATCCTTCAACTTTATTAATCACTTGAATTTATTAATAATTTTTTTTTCTAATACGAATTTGTTGGGTAATATTTTTCCCTTGGGTTGACCAATTCCTTTGGTTTATAATATTAAACCCTTGGGTTTATTAGTTATTTTGGTTTATAATATGAATAATCGATCAATGTCATCCATGATCAAATGTCACATTTTGACAAATATTGTCTCAATATTAAAATCACCCATGGCCAACCATGGTCATAGTTGGTCCAACGTCCCATTGTGACAACAATTGTCTCAATGTTTAAATCAAGCTATTGTGTTTTTAATATTGTTCCCTTTGCCTTAATGGTCCCTTTGGTTATTAATATTTTTCCCTTGGGTTCACCAATTGCTTTGGTTTATAATATTAAACCGTTGGGTTTATTAGTTCTTTTGGTTTATAATATGAATAATCCCTTGGGTTAATTATTAGTGTTTAGTAATTTCTTCAATTTGAGTTATTTTTTAATAATCTTATTGGTCCTTGAATTGTATTAATCACTTGAGTTTATTAATAATATTAGTTTCTAATGCTAATTTTTTGGGTTTAGAATATTAATAATCCCTTCACTTTATTGGTGTTGTTCTTTTATAATATTAGTAGTCCATTTGCTTTATTGATGTTTTATGTTTATAATATTAATATTCACTATATTTGTTGATCAATTCGGTTTATAATATTGATTCCTTAATTTTTCAGATTCTTTCGGTTCGTAATATTATTCCTCTCACATTATTAAATCCTATTATTTGGGTTTTAATATTAGTCCTAGAGTTCAATACTAATGCATTATCCAATTTCACATTATGAAAAACACTCACTCAATATGAAAATAAACTATGTGAAACCGTTGTTAGTTAGCGTGAGCCATAGTCGATCAATGTCATCCATGATAAAATGTCACATTTTGACAAATATTGTCTCAATATGAAAATCACCCATGGCCAACCATGGTCGTAGTTAGTCCAACGTCGCATTGTGTCAACAATTGTCTCAATGTTTAAATCAAGCATGGTAAACCATGTTTATTCCCCTCAGTTTATAATATTAATAATCATTTCACTTTGTCAATGATTTTTATTTAAAAAATTGATTCCTAAGATTTATTAATATCTTTATTAATCATGTGAGTTTCTCATTCATTTGCATTAAAAATATTTATTCCTAGCTCTTAATAATCTTTTTTGTTTTTTATATTTATCCATTGGGCTTGTTGATCTCTTATGTTTTTAATATTTTTCCCTTGGGTTTATTAGTTCTCTTGGTTTATAATATTAATAATCTCTTGTGTTTATTAATTAGTTGATTTTAAAATATTGATTCTTGTGGTTTATTAATTTCTTAGGCTTTTGAATTTAAAATATTTATTCTTAGGGTTTGTTACTCTCTTCTCTTTTTAATATTGATCCCTTGGCCTTATTGATAACTTATTTTTATAATAATTTTCCCTTGGGTTCACCAATTCCTTTGGTTTATAATATTAAACCCTTGGGTTTATTATTTATTTTGGTTTATATTATTAATAATCCCTCGAATTTATTAATCTCTTGAGTTTAAAATATTAAATACTATCGTTTATTAAATTCTTAGGTTTTGGGTTTAAAGTATGTTAATTTCAATGTTATTTTTTTGTTTTAATATTTTTCCCTTGGGTTCACCAATTCCTTTGTTTTCTAATATTAAACCCTTGGGTTATTCGTTCTTTTGGCTTATAATATGAATAAGATGTTGGGTTAATTACTACTGTTTATTAATTTCTTTGGTTTTCATTTTTATTTTATTAATTTTATTGATCCCTTGACTTTATTAATCACTTAAGTTTATTAATAATTTTTTTTTAATACTAATTTTTTGGGTAATATATTTCCCTTCATTTCACCAATTCCTTTGGTTTATAACATTAAACCCTTGGGTTTATTAGTTCTTTTGGTTTATAATATGAATAATCGATCAATGTCATCCATGATCAAATGTCACATTCTCACAAATATTGTCTCAATATGAAAATCACCCATGGCCAACCATAATCATAGTTGGTCCAATGTCGCATTGTGACAACAATTGTCTCAATGTTTAAATCAAGCTATTGTGTTTTTAATATTGTTCCCTTCGCTTTAATGGTCCCTTAGGTTATTAATATTTTTCCCTTGGGTTCACCAATTCCTTTTGTTTATAATATTAAATCCTTGGGTTTATTAGTTCTTTTGGTTTATAATATGAATAATCCCTTGGGTTAATTATTAGTGTTTATTAATTTCTTCAACTTGAGTATTTTTTTATTAATTTTATTGGTCCTATGACTTTATTAATCACTTTATTTTATTAATAATATTTGTTTCTAAAACTAATTGTCTAGGTTTATAATATTAATAATCCCATCGGTTTATTCATGTTACTTTTTTATAATATTAATAGTCCCTTTGCTTTATTGATGTTTTATGTTTACAATATTAATATTCCACTGTGTTTGTTGATCAATTGGGTTTATAACATTGATTCCTTAATTTTTCGGATTCTTTCGGTTCGTAATATTATTCCCTTAACATTATTAAATCCAAATATTAGGGTTTTAATATTAGTCCTAGTGTTTAATAGTAATGCATTGTCAAATTTCACATTATGAAAAACACTCACCCGATATGAAAATTAGCCATGGGAAACCATTGTTAATTAGCATTAGCCATAGTCGATTAATGTCATCCATGATCAAATGTCACATTCTGACAAATATTGCCTCAATATGAAAATTACCCATGGCCAACCATGGTCATAGTTGGTCCAATGTTTCATTGTGACAACAATTGTATCAATGTTTAAATCAAGCATGGTAAACCATGTTTATTCCCCTCAGTTTATAATGTTAATAATAATTTCAATTTATCAATGATTTTTATTTAAAAAATTGATTCCTAAGATTTATTAATCTCTTTATTAATCATGCTAGTTTCTCATTCATTTGAATTTAAAATATTTATTCCTAGCTTTTAATAATATTTTTTATTTTTTATATGTCTCCCTTGGGCTTGTTGATCTCTTATGTTTTTAATATTTTTCCCTTGGGTTCCCCAATTCGTTTGGTTTATAATATTAAACCCTTGGGTTTATTAGTTCTTTTGGTTTATAATATTAATAATCCCTTGTGTTTATTAATTAGTTGATTCAAAAATATTGATTCTTGTGGTTTATTAATTTCTTAGGGTTTTGAATTTAAAATATTTATTCTTAGGGTTTGTTACTCTCTTCTGTTTTTAATATTGATCCCTTGGCCTTATTGATAACTTATGTTTTTAATCATTTTCCCTTGATTTCACCAATTTCTTTGGTTTATAATATTAAACTCTTGGGTTTATCATTTCATTTGTTTTATATTATTAATAATCTCTCGGCTTTATTAATCTCTTGAGTTTAAAATATTAAACACTATCGTTTATTAAATTCTTAGGTTTTGGTTTGAAAGTATGTTAATTTCAATGTTATTTTTTTGGTTTAATATTGTTCCCTTCACCTTATTGTTCCCTTAGGTTATTAATATTTTTCCCTTGGGTTCACCAATTCCTTTGATTTCTAATATTAAACCCTTGGGTTATTAGTTCTTTTGGTTTATAATATGAATAATACGTTGGGTTAATTATTACTGTTTATTAATTTCTTTGGTTTTAATATTTTTTTTATTAATTTTATTGATCCTTCGACTATATTAATCACTTAAGTTTATTAATAAATTTTTTTTTATAATACTAATTTGTTGGGTAATATTTTTCCCTTGGGTTCACCAATTCATTTGGTTTATAATATTAAACCCTTGGGTTTATTAGTTCTTTTGGTTTATAACATAAATAATCGATCAATGTCTTCCATGATAAAATGTCATATTCTAACAAATATTGTCTCAATATGAAAATCACCCATGGCCAACCATGGTCATAGTTGGTCCAACGTCGCATTGTGACAACAATTGTCTCAATGTTTAAATCAAGCTATTGTGTTTTTAATATTGTTCCCTTCACCTTAATGGTCCCTTAGATTATTAATATTTTTCCCTTGGGTCCACCAATTCCTTTGGTTTATAATATTAAACCCTTCGGTTTATTAGTTCTTTTGGTTTATAATATGAATAATCCCTTGGGTTAACTATTAGTGTTTATTAATTTCTTCAACTTGAGTATTTTTTTATTAATTTTATTGGTCCTTAAACTTTATTAATCACTTGAGTTTATTAATAATATTTGTTTCTAATATTAATTTGTTGGGTTTATAATATTAATAATCCCTTCGCTTTATTGATGCTATTTTTTTATAATATTAATAGTACCTTTTCTTTATTGATGTTTTATGTGTATAATATTAATATTTCACTGTATTTGTTGATTAATTGGGTTTATAGCATTGATTCCTTAATTTTTCAGTTTCTTTCGGTTCGTAATATTATTCCCCTCACATTATTAAATTCAAATATTGGAGTTTTAATATTAGTCCTAGAGTTTAATACTAATGCATTGTCCAATTTGGCATTATGAAAAACACTCACTCAATATGAAAATCAACCATGGGAAACCATTTTAATTAGCATTAGCCATACTCAATCAATGTCATACATGATCAAATGTCACATTCTCACAAATATTGTCTCAATATGAAAATCACCCATGGCCAACCATGGTCATAGTTGGTTCAATGTCGCATTGTGACAACAATTGTCTCAATGTTTAAATCAAGCGTGGTAAACCATGTTTATTCCCCTCGATTTATAATATTAATAATCATTTCACTTTATCAATGATTTTTATTTTAAAAATTGATTCCTAAGATTTATTAATCTCTTTATTAATCATGTGATTTTCTCATTCATTTCCATTTAAAATATTTATCCCTAGCTTTTAATAATCAATTTTGTTTTTGATATGTATTCCTTGGGCTTGTTAATCTCTTATGTTTTTAATATTTTTCCCTTGGGTTCCCTAATTATTTTGGTTTATAATATTAAACCTTTGGGTTTATTAGTTGTTTTGGTTTATAATATTAATAATCCATTGTGTTTATTAATTAGTTAATTTTAAAATATTGATTCTTGTGGTTTATTAATTTCTTAGGCTTTTGAATTTAAAATATTTATTCTTAAGGTTTGTCACTATCTTCTATTTTTAATATTGATCCCTTGGCCTTATTGATAACTTATATTTTTAATAATTTTCCCTTGGGTTCACCAATTCATTTGGCTTATAATATTAAACCCTTGGGTTTATTATTTCTTTTGGTTTATATTATTAATAATCCCTTGACTTTATTAATATCTTGAGTTTAAAATATTAAATAATATTGTTTATGAAATTCTTAGGTTTTGGGTTTAAAGTATGTTAATTTCAATGTTATTTTTTTTGGTTTAATATTGTTCCCTTCGCCTTATTGGTCCCTTAGGTTATTAATATTTTTCCCTTGGGTTCACCAATTGCTTTGCTTTCTAATATTAAACCCTTGGGTTATTAGTTCTTTTGGTTTATAATATGAATAATACGTTGAATTAATTATTACTTTTTATTAATTTCTTTCGTTTTTACATTTTTTTATTACTTATTGATCCTTCAACTTTATTAATCACTTAAGTTTATTAATAATTTTTTTTTCTAATACTAATTTGTTGGGTAATATTTTTCCCTTGGGTTCACCAATTCCTTTGGTTTATAATATTAAATCCTTGGGTTTATTATTTCTTTTGGTTTATAATATTAATAATCCCTTGTGTTTATTAATTAGTTGATTTTAAAATATTGGTTCTTATGGTTTATTAATTTTTTAGGTTTTTGAATTTAAAATATTTATTCTTAGGGTTTTTTACTCTCTTGTGTTTTTAATATTAATTTTTGGCCTTATTAATCCCTTATGTTTTTAATAATTTTCTAATGGGCCCAGCCCCTCGTTAACCTTACCCTTATATTAATTCACAATACAATGTATTATGATTGCGTTAGTAATAATTTAATGAATGATTTTTTTGGATGATTATATTTGTGATTTCAGTGATTTGGATTATGGATAAATGGATATTTGTTATATGGTAAATTAAGTGTGTTTTACTTGCATTTACTTTCTGATGGACATTTGTCCTTGCCTCGATAAACACACTCATGCCTTTGGTAAACTTGGTAACCCTAGTTTTTAATCATTCACATTGGTAGTCCTCTGTTTCGACTAAGTGAGGGTTTTCTCCACCATTTATCTGTGATGTTTATCTGTGTATTTCCTTTGTGATGGAATGCTGCTATTACTCGGCTCCGGTATGGCCACGACCTTCTACACTATTGGTTGGTAAGGTTATTTATCTGTTACTATTTTTATGTCATTTGGTTTCTTCATTTGCTTGAGGTTTATTCATCCATGGAAGCCATGATTGGCTCGCTTGTATGCATACACTATTGTCATGGTTCTTTTCTTCAACTATTAGGGCCTATGCCCATTCTTGTTCCTCTATCCAATCGCTTTTGTAGTTATCTTTTTGTGTCTTCAATTTCTGGTTGCAGGTTGCGAACTCAGGGGTCTGTGGCTTCATCTCTATTCACCAATGGCAAGGTAATCCCTCACTCTATCTTATTTTTACATCGGCTCTTTCCTCTGTTACTAAGGTTTTCGCTCGTCATGAGTAGAGAACCCTCCTTGGCTGCAACTTGACTCGGGATATGTCTCGGCACACCGTATTCACTCTAGGTAAGTCAGCTTTCCTCACCCTGCAACCTTGTCAATTTATATTTCTCGTTTTGTTTAATTTTAAAATATAACCCCTGTTTTCATTGGAAATCTACAGGTGGAGTCAGCTCTGATAACCTTTTCTCCACTACTGGCCTGTTTTGGAAACCCGATGATACCCAACTGTCGGTGTGAACTTATCTTAATCTGTATTTATTTTAACTTATGTAATTGTCTAATGACTAGTAGAGAAACTCATTTCATTTGACTATTAAATATTCAGTTCCAGTTTGGATAAGTACCTGTGTTATTGTGTCGTTGTGTTTCTTGTTACCCATTCACTGCTATGATGTTCCACTCTGTTGTTAGCTTTGAGACTCCGGGGTTTCAATTTTTTTTTGGATTTTTGTGGTTCCTCTTGTTATTGCACTTTGTACATTGATTTCCTATAGGCCATTAGTTTCATGATAATATAGAAATGACCCAAATTCTGTAAAAGTAAATGATTTTGTTTGCATACAGTTGTCGATTTCAATAAAATGGAAGGACTGTTTAAAATGACTGTAATGTCGATTCAAATATGGATGTTTGCAGAGATTTTTATTATGCTCCCTTTTTCTTCTCCTAATCGAACCTGTTACCATGCATTCTTCTGTCTTTCGTATGGCTTGAAAACAGTTTGATTTAACTGTTATCAGTTACATTTATTAGTTACATAATTGCTGTAATTGTTTCTTTGACTTTGCTGGAAATGGTAAATTAAAATACTGAAATAATTTGACTGAGCAACTAATAAAAACAATTTTAAATTAAATACTCATTTTCCTAAGTGCTGCTTCACTAAGAGATTAAAATAAAAAATAAACAAAAATGTCTTTCTTTTCCTGTATTGTCTCCTTTATCATTTCTCAGACCAAATGACATCCAGCCACGATGACCTGTTAGTTAGATGCTCCTGAATCAAGCTCTCGGGGTAGATAAAAGTCATGGCTCCGCTCCATGAGTGCCTCCACAGAATAACCTGCTTTTTGTATTTGTGTCACGTCAAGCCAGGAACTGTCCTCGATGGGATGGTTCTTCCACTTGACCAGATACCGCAGATACTCCTTTCAGCAAGTTCGATTAGCCACCTGTGTGTCAAGAATTTTCTCGATTTCAAGGGGCTGAGTTGTAGGCATTTGCATCATCCAAGGACTGCTTCCACTCTGGGTGTCCCGTTCTGGCCCTGTCGCACTGTTGTCTTCAAGACTAGCAGTGTATGGGAACAGATCTACCACATTGAAAATGGGTGATATGCCTATTTCTGGTGGTAGCTGTATTTGATAAGCATTAGGTGAAAATTTATGCAGAATTTTACAAGGTCCAATCTTCCTATATTTCAGTTTTTTATATTTTCCCTTAGGGAATCGTTCTTTACGCAAATGCGCTACAACTTCGTCCCCTATATTAAACTTCACTTCTCGCCGCTTTAAATGTACATGCTGCTTATATATCTGACTGTTGTCCTGTAATTTTGACTTTACCTGCTCGTGTAAGTCATTCATTGACTAGGCAAAATCTTCCCCATCAGCACTTCTTCTTTCTAATTTTCCCAAATCTCGTAGTTCATGCACTTCGCAAGGATGCATGCAATACAAAATCTGAAAAGGACTGTATCCTGTAAAGTGATTTGGTGAATCATTATAAGCGAATTCCGCCTAAGCAAGTACATGATCCCACATCCATGAATTTTCTCCAATCAAACTCTGTACCAAGTTTCCTAAGCTCCTGTTCACCACCTCCATTTGCCCATCAGTCTATGGGTGATATGTGGAGCTGAAATTTAACTAAGTGTCCAACTTTTTCCACAGTGTACGCCAAAAATGTCCTGTGAATTTCACATCCCTGTCAAAAATAATGGACCTCGGTAAGCCATGCAACTTGACAATTTTCATGAAAAACAAGTGTGCTACATGAGTGGCATCACTGATTTTTCGACAGGGAATGAAATTTTCCATTTTAGAAAACTTGTCTACTACCACCATCACCCACCATCAGGGAATGAAATTTTCCATTTTATAAAACCTGTCTACTACCACCTCGCTGTGTTCTTAACATACCCAAGACAAAATCCAAACTGACTGAGTCCTACAGTCTACTTGAAATAGGTAACGGTGTGTAGAGTCCTGCATTTTGGCTATGTCATTTCGCTAATTGGCACACTTTACACCTAGTCACATATCGTTGCACATCCCGTCGCATCTTTGGCCAATAATACAAGTGTCTGAGTTGTACTAAAGTCCTGTCTGTAACACCTCCAATTTAAGGAAATTTTTTATTTTTATTTTTCGAATACACTGGGGTTTCCCTTCTATTCACAGATTTATTGAAATAATGATTTCTGAATTTTAACTGCACTTTCCTTTTAATACAATTTTCTTTGATCACCTCGCATTTCCATCTACATCAAACATGGAACACTTCACATTTCCATCTATATATATATCCTCTTCTAAAGCCTTATCTATTCACCCATATATTTATGAATTTTACCTCTAACTATGTATCCCCATTTATATGGATTTAATATCCTTAATCCACCTATATAGATATGTGTAGAGGTTGTATATATGTGTAGAGATAATTATATATATATATATATATTTATCGTGGATATTGTTTGCATGTACATATATAGCCTTTGGCCATCTTACTTTAATAAGCATATGTTGCATATACATATATATATGGCACCTATACCTATATATATATATATATATATATATATATATATATTATATACATATGTTCAACATTTTTAGACTAAGGCATTGGGCGCGCCATATTATAATTACATACACTCCCTTTTCTTTATTTTTTTCGATGTATCCTTACGAATAGATATCATTATAAAATACGTATGAGTTACAAGTGGAAATCATTGAATGCTCAATACGATCGCCCTTTTTACCTACTCCCCATTTCGGTTACGTTTGTATAGGTTTTCACATAGTTACAATTACTTTCGAACAAGCCTGTTCGATCAAGACTGGAGCGTTGGAATTATGATTAAAATTTTAAATGGAGATTTACGCGGCACGTCATACTGTTCTAGATTTCTCCAACCTTACGTGTCCAATTACAGGTGTTTGGCCGGATTTTTCCCCACGGAATAACTAAGTTATTGTGTATCAATATGTGTGCAGGTCGGCAACGACGAAACCACGTTCACTCCGACGCAACCTTCGACCAATTGGTGTTTGTTTTTCCATGATTATGTTCCTGCACCACCGCCGACATTCGGCTAGCTCCAGCGTACTATGGCTGATGTGTCGAATACACGTTACTAGGGTTAACGTGTGAACTTCTATCTGCAAACAGAGTTGGCGTATTGATCCCGGGAGGAGAGTAATGATCGTCGGTGCGTCTCATCTCAGACCTAGCATAGGTTGGACGGATAGCCCTGTTAATTGACAGGTCGACTCATCCAAGTACCATGAGAGCCGCGTCTACATGTCATCGAGTACGCGTCCTACTGATGCAGCAAACCTTTAGCACTCGGCCTGGGGATTCTAGTTTCTTTGTGGATTTGTGGAATTTAGGGTTTCTAGAGTTCTTTTTAAATTGAAGCTCTTGCGTGGATTGGATTCATCCGCTCTTTCCTCTTATTCCTGAGGTAGAGTGGTTGCATTTTCTAGCTTCCTTCGTCGGTGGTTTAGAGTAGAACAGGGTTTAGTTGCGGCTTCTAATCATCGTTGTTGGGTGTGGTCGAACTCCATACAGGGTTTCATCTTCTTTTCTTACGCAGTTCTGTTTTTCGGTTCTCTCCTTTACAACGTAGATTTTTTATGTCTTTCGTCGTGGTTTAATAGAGTATGCCATGTTTAAATCTTTGCAGGTTTGTAAATTACGAAGGGAACAATCCATCAATTTCCCAGACGAGAGACCACGCCGGTTCTCGGCGTTTCTCAAATTAGCAACGCGACGTTTAATTTATCCCTTTATGGGGCGGGTATTTCTCTACTTTTCCTAACTGTTCGGCTACAAACCCTAGCTCGTTAGCTCGGTTCCTCCGCGTCTATCCTTAATATATGGCGAAGTAATTTCTTGACACCGTGTCTGCATTCACATATTTTTCTTTCTGTGATACTCGTACATATGTTTTCATTTGTCCCGTTTATTTTACTGACAGGTCGGCTAATGCATCCTGCTCGCCTCTCAGTAGTTGTTAGGTTTGCACCGACATGACTCAACGTTGTGGTTGGATGTGTTCGATAATGGCCGCTTTCTTCGCGTTTGAGGTAAGGCTTTTTGTATTCAGTTAGCCGTGAACCCAGTTTCTTTGCATTTAATTTAATATACCGGGTGCAGCATATAGACAGCCACTAATCTATATTACAAGCGGTCTAGTAATAGCGTTCTGTTAGCACTGTGCAGCTCTTTGCGCGGTCTTGTACCGCCTAAGGTTAGATACAGTTGTAATGTATTTTATGTCACTGTATCACTCCTCCCAGTTCACTCCATTATCTCTTAACAGATTGCAATTTCCGGGTTCGTGCACTTTGTTACCGACCGAAGGGCTTGTCTTGACAGAAATCCACAACGTATAATAATTTGTCTTAATTTACTCGCCCTCTATTTCTGTAGTTGGACCGGGTGTTCGTTAAATCATTCATATGCTTTACCATGGATACCTATAGTTCGTATTGACTTTTCCTTCCGGTCATATTATATACACATATAAACGTATGATTCGTGTTTATTATAAATTTTTGTTCCTTCCTCGTGTCATATATGACATCTATAGATATGAGGAGCGTATTTGTGGTTCCTTGTTTTACATATAAGGGTTTCATATGTTTTCGCATTGCCATTTCTCTTGTACCATAGATGTTTCACGTTTGTGAACATTTCACCTATAATCGAATTATAAATAGACCTATAGGCGCTAGATTTGGGTACTTGTAATATATATATATAAGTTTTTTTTTTTTAAATGCATATACCTTTATGCAATAGTTCCTTTAATCACAGCTTTTATCTATAGCCATGCCATGTATTTCAATAGTTAGTGAATACATTAACACATAACATGCTTTATGATTTCTAGGAATACTTTAACCCTTCTTTAGTGAAGATTTGTTTTGGGGTTTAATAAGAATTTATAACTACATGATCCATAATGCATACTCTTAAATTCTACTTTTCTTTGGATGTACAATAATATGTACTTAATAGCACTTGACTAAAGGAGATTAATTATAAGGTAATGATTTGTCTAGGTTACAGTTTTGTCAAGGAGTAAGAAATATTTTTTTTTTTGATATGAATCTATACCCTTATAAATGGTATATTGCTCATCTAGAATATAATTAATCTTTTTCTAGCACCATTATAATTGTTAGGATGTTCATATATGTAGTCTATAAAGGTTACAAGTGTTAGAATGATCATAACTGCAATTTTTATTCTAATATCTTGCTTTCTTCCTTTCTGCTATATACCATGTACATATTTCAATGCTACTATAATGTTTCTCTAGCATACACATAAGCATATCATATCAGTTTGTATATCTACAAGGAACATAACAAAAAAAAATTTAATCATCTGTGGAGGCCAAGTAACTTCAGATTTAAACCGACTTTGGTTTAGAGATTCTGGGGTTTCTACTCTATGGATTTTCTGGTCTACAACTAAACAGAATCTGGAAGGTGGTTACCTTAAGTTGGATTCTGTTAAATGTAGTACCAAAATTTCTCAGTATCATAAAATTAAATGTTATATGTAGCCAATTCATACTATAATAATACATAGAAACAAGAATTTCAGAACATACCAAAATCTGCAAATGACCAACCTCCCAACCTTAGAGTCCTCTTTGTCTCCCAGGACTCACCCCCGAGCTGAGATCACCTCCTAGAACAGATCAAACCCTGATCTGCTTAGGAGCAGCTTATTTAAGCTCATAATTCCCCAAAGCATGTTTCTAATTCTGCGTCCAGAATAGCAGGATGCTTTCTTTCTTGTTTAGCCTAGGCTTCCCTTTTTGGGATTCTTTAAAGCTGCTTTAAGCTTTTCCTCAGCTTTTCCAGCTTTTTCTCACCTCTTCCCAACTACTCCTCTTCATTGGGAAAATTTAGATTCCTTCTCAAATCTAAATTAATTTCTTTCAAGGATTTTTGAAAGATTTTTGGGGATTTGTTGCCTTATCCATCCTCATGGATTTGGCAAGTGATCTCAAATTCTCTTTTTGGTCAAAATGCACAATCATTTTATTTATTTCCTCAAATAAAATAGGCAATTACATTCACACCATACTTATCCCTTTGGGTCCACCCCCTTAGGATTTAAGTTCAATTGTCTAACTTTTAAAAATTCAACACACAAATTGGGGGTGTTACATATTCCCCCTCTGAAAATAAACACCGTCCTCGGTGTTGTTATTCAACTACTAAGTTCATTTAAACAAAAATGGATATTTCTCCATCATTTCAGCTGCCCTTTCCCAGGTGGCTTCTTCAGCAGTAAAGTGCTTCCACTGCACCTTTACTCTGGCCACTGTTCTGTTTCTCAATTCAATTTCTTCCCGCTCCAATATTTGAAGCGGTTCTGGCAGAAACTCCCCTTCTGGTTCCACCTGTACAACATTCCAATCAACTATGTAAGAAGCATCATGCACATATCTTTTTAATAATGAAACATGAAATACATTATGCACTCTAACATGGGGTGGTAAGGCCAGCTTGTAAGCTACTGGTCCCACCCTTTCTAACACCTCAAAAGGCCCACAATATCTAGGAGCCAGTTTTGCACAACTTCCTGCATAAAGTGTGCTCTTTTTGGGTTTGATGTGCAAATACACATGATCCCCCACTTTGAATTCTCGGTGCACCCTTTTCTTATCAGCATAGCTCTTCTGTCGGTCTTGTGCTGTCTTTATATTTCTCTGTATTTGTTTAACAATTCTTTCCATCTCTTGAAGTGCATCTGGTCCCAACACCAGTTTATCCTCTTGTTGACTCCAGCTCAAGGGAGTATGGCACTTCCTCCCATAGAGTGCCTCAAATGGACTCATCTTAATAGAGGATTGGTAGCTATTATTATAGGCAAACTCAGCTAGATGCAGATACTCTTCCCATTTTGATGGCCTATCCATCACGTACATTCTCAGCATATCCTCTAAGATTTGATTTGTCCTTTCTGTTTGCCCATCAGTTTGAGGGTGATAGGCAGTACTGAAATTCAGCTTTGTACCCATTCCTGCAAACAATCCCACCCATTCCTGCAAACAGTCCCTTCCAAAATGCTGTTGTAAACTTAGCATCTCTATCTGATACAATCACTTTGGGAACTCCATGAAGCCTTACTATCTCCTTGAGGAAAACATTGGCTACTTGAGCTATTCCGAAAGTAGATTTCACTGGTATAAAGTGAGCAGCTTTTGTGAGAGTGTCTACTACTACCATCACAAAATCATGTTGATATTTAGTCTTGGGTAATCCTGTTATAAAATCTAGGGAAACTGTGTCCCATTTCCATTCTGCAATTGGCAAAGGATTTAAAAGTCCTGCTGGATGTTGATGTTCAACCTTGACCAGTTGACATTCCATACACTTACTTAGATACTCTGCCACATCTCTCTTCATTCCTGGCCAGAACATCTTCTTTTTCAAGGCTGTTAACATCTTCTGGTATCCTGGATGTCCTGCATAGGGTTGCTTGTGACATTCATCTAAAATTTCTCTTTTCAATGACTCTATATTCGGAATATACAGTCTATTTTTGTAATAGAGAAGCCCTTTTTGGTCTTTAGTGAAACCAGTTTTATCCTTTTTCTGTAGTTGCACCAAGAGTGCTTCATAGTTGGAATCTTGAGTTGCTGCTTTTCCCACTAATTCCTCTATCTCCATCTGGGCACTACTCCCAATGCTGTTTAAATGTTGACAAGCATTTCTACTTAAGGCATCAACAACTTTATTTTCTTTTCCCTTGATATGCTTTATGTCCATATCAAATTCACTTAAAAAGGACAACCATCTGGCTTGTCTTGTATTCAGGTCAGTTTGAGAAAAGAAATATTTGAGGCTAATATGATCAGTCATCAATGTGAACTTCTTCCCCAGCAGATAGTGCCTCCACATTTTTAAAGCATGGATAACAGCTGCAAATTCCAAATCATATGCACTATAATTTTGTTCATGTATTTTCAGTTTCCTAGATTCATAGGCAATGACTGAATTTTCCTGTAACAGGACTCCTCCCAGCCCTTCTCTGCAAGCATCTGTACATACAACAAACTCTTTATCAGGATCAACAATTTTTAATATAGGGGCTGAAATAAGTTTTTGTTTCAATTGTTAGAAACTGTTTTGACATTTCTCAGTCCACACGAACTTAACACCCTTCCTTTGTAATGAGGTTATGGGATTTGCTATAGCAGAAAATCTCTCCACAAATCTGTGATAATAGCCTGCAATTCCCATAAATGATCTTACTGCTGAGACATCAGTGGGAACTGGCCATTCTTTAATGGCTCTTATCTTTTCAGGGTCAACTGCCAACCCTTTTTCAGAGATTATATGACCCGAATATTGAATTTTATCTTTATAAAATTCACATTTACTGAACTTGGCATATAGCTGATTTTCTTTCAAAGTTTGCAACACTATTCTCAGGTGTTCCTTATGTTCTTCCTCATTTTTGGAGTAAACTAAGATATCATCTATGAACACAAGAACAAATTTGTCCAAATACTTATTGAGCACACTGTTCATCAGACACATAAATTTGGCAGGGGTATTTGTCAAACCAAAAGGTAGGACTACAAATTTGTAATGCCCATACCTGGTTCGAAATGCCGTTTTGCTGATGTCTTCTTCTTTAATTCTGAGCTGGTGATAACCAGTCCTTAGGTCTATTTTGGAAAAGACTGAGGCTCCTCTCACTTGATCAAAAAGATCATCAATTCTCGGAAGTGGATATCTATTCTTAATGGTCAACTTGTTCAGTTGACGATAGTCAATGCACATCCTAAAAGTTCCATCCTTCTTTTTAACAAATAAAACAGGTGCTCCCCATGGAGACACACTTGGTCTAATGTAACCCTTATCCAATAATTCTTGCAGCTGCATCTTCAGCTCCATCAGTTCTGGCGGACTCATCCGATAAGGGGCTCGGGAGACAGGTGTAGCTCCCGGCACCAGATCTATAGAAAAATCAATCTCTCTTTTGGGGGGGAGATGAGGGATTTCCTTGGGAAAAACTTCCTTAAACTCTCTGATGACTGGTATAGCATCCAGTAACTCTTCCTCAGTTTTCTGTTCTATTTCTTCTACATGCACTGCATAGACTTGGTATCCTTTTCTAGCTGTTCTTTTTAATTGTAAGGCTGATATTTGTCTTACTACAATGGGTTTTGGTTTCCCTTTTAGTGTAAAAGGTTTTCCTTCCTCATCCACACAATGCAGGGTTTTATCCCAGCAGTTCATCAGAGCTTTCTTCTTTTCCAGCCAATCCATTCCTATCAGCAGATCATAGGATCCTAATGGAAATATGTTCAAGTTTACTTCTGTTGGAAAACCATTTAATTGTATTGCTGTTTTGGGCAACTTATGTGTGACTTTTCTCTTAGTTCCAGTGGCCAGCTGTACCAACCATGACTGCTGAAATTTTTCAGGTTTAATTTTACATTTTTCTACAATTCCGGGACTAATATAACTCAAGGAAGCACCTGGATCAATCAAAACAGTAACAGGTAGGTCAGAAATCTTACCCTCCATTTCCACCATGGTTGCTTGATGTTCTGCTTGCCGATTTTCCAAGGCTGCACTGATAGTTGGTATATTTCTGGCTATGTCATTGACTGTTGTTGCCTCTCGCTCTCTGCTGATCAGGTGTATATTTCGATGGGGGAAGTCCCTCATCATATGGGGTTCTCCACAGCCCCAACATTTCAGAGGTTCCTTCATTCTGACTGTCCCTTCCTTTCTATTGTTCCCTTCTACTGGTTTTGAAGCCACTTGGGACTGAGCAGTTTGACTTTCTTTTGGTTTGCTGAACTTTTTCCTTTGATGATCTCTACCAAAATTCCTTAAATATGCTAGTTTTGGTCTCTTTCCTTTGAACTCCCCCTTGTTCATCCAGCTCTTCCCTTGTTCAGCTTTACCCTTAAACTGCTGATAGCATAATCTTGCTTTTCTAACAGCCTCATCCATGGTCTTTGGGTTGTCAAACTCAATTTTATCCTTGTACACAGTAGGCAAACAATTTAAAAACCTTTGCACTTTTGCCTTTTCTTCCCTAATGTAAGGGACATACCTCAGTAAATTGGTAAACTTAGTGACAAACTCATCAATAGTGAGTTGCCCTAGCCTAAGTTCATGGAATTCTTTTGCTTTATCATCATAATAACGTTCATTCAAATAACGACTTTTGAACTTAGTTTGAAAATCTTCCCAAGTAACTGTCTTTTCATCAATGGCATGCACCATTTTTGTCTCTTCCCACCAGAGTGTAGCTTTTCCTTGTAGCTGGTACACAGCTAATCTAGCCTTCAGATTGCTCTCATATTCATAAACTTGGAAATACTTAATCATGTTCAGTAACCAAGCTTCAGCATCCTCCTCCTTCTCCCCATCATAGGAGGGAGGTTTGATCTTTCTAAATTCTCCCTGCAACTCTCTTTTCTGTTTATGCTGCTGTCTAGCAGCATCATCCTCATCAGACTCATCCATCTTTCTCTTTTCGGAACCTTCGCCTTCCTGGCTGTTCCGGGAAGTTAATTCTCTGATGAGCTTTTCCTGCTCATTACTGGCTGATGACAACATGTCATTCTGGCTTCTTAGTTCAGCCAATTCTCGTTGCAGCCTGTGCAACATAGCCAGTACCAGGGCATTGGGATCTAGAGTAGCAAACTCATCCCGCAGATCCACATAAATCCCTTCACCTTCATCCATTTCAACTGTACACACTTACAACACAGATTAGCAAAGTTTATAAACTTCAAAAAAAAACAAAATATGTAATAAGCAGTGAGCACAAAACGACAGCCCAATCTGTTGTAACTAATGCTCCGATACCATTTGTAACACCTCCAGTTTAAGGAATTTTTTTTTTTTTTTTCGAATAGACTGGGGTTTCCCTTCTATTCACAGATTTATTGAAATAATGATTTCTGAATTTTAACTGCACTTTCCTTTTAATACAATTTTCTTTGATCACCTCGCATTTCCATCTACATCAAACATGGAACACTTCACATTTCCATCTATATATATATCCTCTTCTAAAGCCTTATCTATTCGCCCATATATTTATGAATTTTACCTCTAACTATGTATCCCCATTTATATGGATTTAATATCCTTAATCCACCTATATAGATATGTGTAGAGGTTGTATATATGTGTAGAGATCATTATATATATATATATATTTATCGTGGATATTGTTTGCATGTATATATATAGCCTTTGGCCATGTTACTTTAATAAGCATATGTTGCATATACATATATATATGGCACCTATACCTATATATATATATTATATACATATGTTCAACATTTTTAGACTAAGGCATTGGGCGCGCCATATTATAATTACATACACTCCCTTTTCTTTATTTTTTTCGATGTATCCTTACGAATAGATATCATTATAAAATACGTATGAGTTACAAGTGGAAATCATTGAATGCTCAACACGATCGCCCTTTTTACCTACTCCCCATTTCGGTTACGTTTGTATAGGTTTTCACATAGTTACAATTACTTTAGAACAAGCCTGTTCGATCACGACTGGAGCGTTGGAATTATGATTAAAATTTTAAACGGAGATTTACGCGGCGCGTCATACTGTTCTGGATTTCTCCAACCTTACGTGTCCAATTATAGGTGTTTAGCCGGATTTTTCCCCACGGCATAACTGAGTTATGGTGTATTCATATGTGTGCAGGTCGGCAACGACGAAACCACGTTCACTCCGACGCAACCTTCGACCAATTGGTGTTTGTTTTTCCATGATTACGTTCCTGCACCACCGCCGACATTCGGCTAGCTCCAGCGTACTGTGGCTGATGTGTCGAATACACGTTACTAGGTTTAACGTGTGAACTTCTATCTGCAAACAAAGTTGGCGTATTGATCCCGGGAGGAGAGTACTGATCGTCGGTGCGTCTCGTCTCAAACTTAGCATAGGTTGGATGGATAGCCCTGTTAATTGACAGGTCGACTCATCCAGATACCATGAGAGCCGCGTCTAGATGTCATCGAGTACGCGTCCTACCGATGCAACAGACCTTCAGCACTCGGCCTGGGGATTCGAATTTCTTTCTGGATTTGTGGAATTTAGGGTTTCTGGAGTTCTTTTTAAATTGAAGCTCTTGCGCGGATTGGATTCATCCGCTCTTTCCTCTTATTCCTGAGGCAGAGTGGTTGCATTTTCCAGCTTCCTTCGTCGGTGGTTTAGAGCAGAACAGAGTTTAGTTGCGGCTTCTAATCATCGTTGTTGGGTGTGGTCGAACTCCATACAGGGTTTCATCTTCTTTTCTTACGCAGTTCTGTTTTTAGGTTCTCTCCTTTACAACGTAGATTTTTTATGTCTTTCGTCGTGGTTTAATAGAGTATGTCGTGTTTAAATCTTTGCAGGTTTGTAAATTACGAAGGGAACAATCCATCGATTCCCCAGACGAGAGACCACGCCGGTTCTCGGCGTTTCTCAAATTAGCAACGCGACGTTTAATTTATCCCTTCATGGGGCGGGTATTTCTCTACTTTTCCTAACTGTTCGGCTACAAACCCTAGCTCGTTAGCTGGGTTCCTCCGCGTCTATCCTTAATATATGGCGAAGTCATTTCTTGACACCGTGTCTGCATTCACATATTTTTCTTTCTGTGATACTCGTACATATGTTTTCATTTGTCCTGTTTGTTTTACTGATAGGTCGGCTAATGCATCCTACTCGCCTCTCGGTAGTTGTTAGGTTTGCACCGACGCGACTCAACGTTGTGGTTGGATGTGTTCGATAATGGCCGCGTTCTTCGCGTCTGAGGTAAGGCTTTTTGTATTCAGTTAGCCATGAACCCAGTTTCTTTGCATTTAATTTAATATACCGGGTGCAGCATATAGACAGCCACTGATCTATATTACAAGCGGTCTAGTAATAGCGTTCTGTTAGCACTGTGCAGCTCTCTGCGTGGTCTTGTACCGCCTAAGGTTAGATACAATTGTAATGTATTTTATGTCGCAGTATCACTCCTCCCAGTTCACTCCATTATCTCTTAACAGATTGCAATTTCCGGGTTCGTGCACTTTGTTACCGACCGAAGGGCTTGTCTTGACAGAAATCCACAACGTATAATAATTTGTTTTAATTTACTCGCCCTCTATTTCTGTAGTTGGACCGGGCGTTCTTTAAATCATTCATATGCTTTACCATGGATACCTATAGTTCGTATTGACTTTTCCTTCCGGTCATATTATATACACATATAAACGTATGATTCGTGTTTATTATAAATTTTTGTTCCTTCCTCGTGTCATATATGACATCTATAGATATGAGGAGTGTATTTGTGGTTCCTTGTTTTACATATAAGGGTTTCATATGTTTTCACATTGCCATTTCTCTTGTACCATAGATGTTTCATGTTTCTATACATTTCACCTATAATCGATTTATAAATAGACCTATAGGCGCTAGATTTGGGTACTTGTAATATATATATATATATATAAGTTTTTTTTTTTTTAAATGCATATACCTTTATGCAATAGTTCCTTTAATCACAGCTTTTATCTATAGCCATGCCATGTATTTCAATAGTTAGTGAATACATTAACACATAACATGCTTTATGATTTCTAGGAATACTTTAACCCTTCTTTAGTGAAGATTTGTTTTGGGGTTTAATAAGAATTTATAACTACATGATCCATAATGCATACTCTTAAATTCTACTTTTCTTTGGATGTACAATAATATGTACTTAATAACACTTGACTAAAGGACATTAATTATAAGGCAATGATTTGTCTAGGTTACAGTTTTGTCAAGGAGTAAGAATAATTTTTTTTTTTGATATGAATCTATACCCTTATAAATGGTATATTGCTCATCTAGAATATAATTACTCTTTTTCTAGCACCATTATAATTGTTAGGATGTTCATATATGCAGTCTATAAAGGTTACAAGTGTTAGAATGATCATAACTGCAATTTTTATTCTAATATCTTGCTTTCATCCTTTCTGCTATATACCATGTACATATTTCAATGCTACTATAATGTTTCTCTAGCATACACATAAGCATATCATATCATTTTGTATATCTACATGGAACATAACAAAAAAAAATTTAATCATCTGTGGAGGCCAAGTAACTTCAGATTTAAACCGACTTTGGTTTAGAGATTCTGGGGTTTCTACTCTATGGATTTTCTCGTTTACAACTAAACAGAATCTGGAAGGTGGTTACCTTAAGTTGGATTCTGTTAAATGTAGTACCAAAATTTCTCATTGTCATAAAATTAAATGTTATATGTAGCCAATTCATACTATAATAATACATAGAAACAAGAATTTCAGAACATACCAAAATCTGCAAGTGACCAACCTCCTAACCTTAGAGTCCTCTTTGTCTCCCAGGACTCACCCCCGAGCTGAGATCACCTCCTAGAATAGATCAACCCCTGATCTGCTTAGGAGCAGCTTATTTAAGCTCATAATTCCCCAAAGCATGTTTCTAATTCTGCGTCTAGAATAGCAGCATGCTTTCTTTCCTGTTTATCCTAGGCTTCCCTTTTTGGGATTCTTTAAAGTTGCTTTAAGCTTTTCCTCAGCTTTTCCAGCTTTTTCTCACCTCTTCCCAACTACTCCTCTTCATTGGGGAAATTTAGATTCCTTCTCAAATCTAAATTAATTTCTTTCAAGGATTTTTGAAAGATTTTTGGGGATTTGTTGCCTTATCCATCCTCATGGATTTGGCAAGTGATCTCAAATTCTCTTTTTGGTCAAAATGCGCAATCATTTTATTTATTTCCTCAAATAAAATAGGCAATTACATTCACACCATACTTATCCCTTGGGGTCCACCCCCTTAGTATTTAAGTTCAATTGTCTAACTTTTAAAAATTCAACACACAAATTGGGGGTGTTACACTGTCTATACCGAAATGTCTGGCTAGACCTCCGTTGAGCTTCTCCCGAATGATATTCTCTGTCATAGAACAGTCGGGAATGCATAATTGTCCCCCTCTAAACAATAACTCTTCTTGTAAATTATAGTCCAACCATGGACTATTGTTCCTCAACAAAGGATTTTGAGAGGCTTCATAAGCCTCTTTGAAATCCACATATGTTTGATGCAAATATTTCAAATGTTCGAAACCCAGCACTTGTATCGTACTCTCCTGCAAGAGAAAAGCTCTTTCGCTCAACACATATGCTAATTTGTTGGCCTATCTACTAATGTGTTTCAACACAAACGTGACACTCTGTAAATACTCAACCCACTTAGCATGCTTGTGATTCAGTTTATGCTGTTGCATCACATATTGTAGTGTAGAGTTATCAGAGGATAAAACAAACTCACTGCCCAGCAGATAGTGTCTCCAATGTTTTAGTTCTTGGACAACAACATAGAATTCTTTGTGATAAGATGAGTATTTCTTCCTGCTCTCATTCAACTTCTCACTGAAATAAGCAACAGTTCTGTCTTCTTGGCTAAGTACAGCTCCAATGGCCGTACCGCTTGCATCACAATGGACTTGGAAAAACCTATTAAAATCAGGCAATCTCAGGATTGGCTTTTCAGTGATTTTTTTCTTCAATAACTGGAACCTGTTCTCTGCTGCTTTAGTCCAACGGAAAGGTTGACTCGCCTTCTTAATAGTATCCAACATAGGCACACAAATTCCACTAAAATCTCTGATAAATTTACGATAAAAACTTGCCAACCCATGAAAACTACGAACCTCAAAGAGGCTCTTTGAGGATGGCCAGCTAATAATAGCTGCAATGTTTTCTGGGTCCATCTTTAAATCATTTTTTGCAATAAAAAAAACCAGGTAAACCAATTATTTTTGAAAAAAAGTACATTTTTTAAAATTTATCAGCAGCTTGTTCTACTGCAATTTCTCCAACACACTCCAAACATGTCGAAAGTGTTCCTCTTTAGTCTCGCTGAAAATTAATATATTATCTAGATTAAAAATCACAAACTTCCCAATGAACTCTTTAAGCATTTCATCCACCAGGCACATAAAAGTACTAGGGGCATTATTCAAACCGAATGGCATTACCAGCCACTCATACAACCCTTCATTAGTCTTGAATGTTGTTTTCCATTCATCCCATTCTCTAATCCGGATCTGGTGGTAACCACTCTTCAGATCGATTTTTGAAATGTATGTTGCCCCGCTTAGACAGTCCATCATACCATCCATCTGTGGTAGTGGAAACCTGTACCGTATGGTAATTTTTTTGATTGCTCTCGAATCTATGCACATTGGCCATTCTCCTCCTTTCTTGGGAGCAAGAACTATTGGAACTGCACAGGGGGTTAAGCTTTCCCTTATCAATCCCTTGTCCATTAATTCTTGTATCTGTTTTCTAATTTCCTCATTATATTTGGGACTCATTCGGTACATTGCCTTGTTTGGTGAGCTGGCTCCAGGTATAAAGTCAATGTGGTGACTAATACTTCTCTCAGGAGGCAGTTTATCTGGTAAATCATAAACTATAATGTTGTTGAATTCTTGCAGCATTTGCTGAATTTCCTCAGGCAAATCTGAGATTTTTGTGTGCAATAGCACTGTTTTTGGCCTCCTTACCACTACATAATGTATCTCGTTGTCTTCGATCTATTTTAGAAATTCTTTTTCCCCCAACAATAACACTTTAAATCCACTTGTTTCTGTTGTCTCTTCCTCCTTGATTGGTACAAGTGTGTGCTTAATCCCATCTTTGACAAATTTGTAACAATTTTTCTTTCCATCATGTACTACCTTCCTGTCATACTTCCATGGTCTCCCTAGCAATATGTGACACACGTCCATTGGAATTATATCAAAAATAACCTTATCCTTTTATTTTCCAATGTGGAACTCAACTTTACAGTGTTCATCAACCAACATTTGATGCCCTTTCTCTAGCCACTACACCTTGTAAGGTGAGGGATGCTTCAGCCTCTTCAAACCCAACTTCTCCACCATCTCTATGTTGACTAGATTGTCCGTGCTTCCACTGTCGATAATCAGTTGCAACATTTCCCATGTGACTTGCAAACTGTCTGGAAGAATGCCTTCCTTTGAGTTGGGTCAGTTGTCTCCTTCACTGGTTTTAGCAAGCCTTTATTCAAGACCAGGGCTTCCCCTGTCTCCGACAGATTTTTTATTTCCTGAGGTTGTACCTCTATTTCTTCTGTCTAAGAAACATATGCTCCTCTTTCTCTAGCCTGGTCACTTTAAGGACATTCAAAGGACTTGTGACCACACTTGTGGCACTTGTAACACTGAACAACAGCTCCTCTGCCTCGGCCACTACCTCTCCCGCACAGCTATGGCCTTCCCCCTCTTGTTTTATTGTCCTTCAACGCTGCCTCTGAAGTTTTCGAGCTGTTGCCTTCATCATTAACAAGTTTACCTCTGCCAAAACCTCAGCCTCTTCCCCTACCAGATCTGCCTCCTCTTCTGGCATTCTGTATTTTGTTTATCTTCTCTTCCACCTCCAAGGCACTTTGATAGGTCTCATATATAGTTCTAGTCAAAAGAATACTTATATCATCTAATATCTCCCACCTTAATCCATTTACGAATATCGTTGTTTTTTCTGGTGTGTCTTCTATGTAACCAACTCTTAGGTCTACCTGATAGAATTCCTCAGTGTACTCATTTACAGTCATCCCCTTTTATTTCAAATTTTGTACTTTCCTATACATGACAATCTGGTATTCCTTTGGTAAGAACTTTCCCTTCAGTTTAGCTTCCATCCTAGTCCATTTTTTATAGGTTGCTTGTTCAACCTCTTCCTCTGTGCTTGTACACTCTCCCACCATAGGGATGCATGCCCTTTAAACCTACTAGCAGCGAATTTAACTTTTTTATCTTCGCTGATATCCTCATAGTCAAAGTACTTATTTAGCTCACTGAGTCAATCCAGTAGTACTTCTGCTGACAAACTTCCATCATAATTTGAAAGCTCATGCTTTAGCTTATTATTGGATAGTAAGACTGACCTTAGAATTTTAAGTTCAGGTCCTTCTCCATCTGATCCATCTATTGTCTCTGCAACTTCTTCATCACTGTCATCTCCTCCATCAGGATCCCTTCTTCTCCCTACTTCTACCACCTCTAATTGGGCATTTAGGATCTAGATCTCGTCCCTCAGTCCCTCATCTACTACTCTATGTATACCTCTTCCACGACCTCGCCTTCCAACTTCCATTTCTGTCAAATTAACAACTCCTCTGATACCATTTGATGGGCCCATCACCTCGTTAACCTTACCCTTATATTAATTCACAATACAATGTATTATGATTGCGTTGGTAATAATTTAATGAATGATTTTTTTGGATGATTATATTTGTGATTTCGGTGATTTGGCTTACAGATAAATGGATATTTTTTGTATGGTAAATTAATTGTGTTGTACTCGCATTTATTTTCGGATGGACATTTGTCCCTACCTCGATAAACACACTCCCATGTTTGGTAAACTTGGTAACCCTAGTTTTTACTCATTTGCATTGTTAGTCCTCTGTTTTGACTAAGTGAGGGTTTTCTCTACCATTTCTCTGTGTTGTTTATCTGTGTATTTCCTTCGTGATGGAATGTTGCTATTTCTTGACTTCGGTATGGCCACGACCTTCTACTCCATTGGTTGGTAAGGTTATTTCTCTGTTACTATTTTGATGGCATTTGGTTTCTGCATTTGTTTAAGGTTTATTCATTTGTCGAAGCCATGATTGGCTCACCTGTATGCATACACTATTTTCGTGGTTCTTTTCTTTAACTATTAGGGCCTATGCCCATTCCTGTTACTCTATCTAATCACTTCTATAGTTACTTTGTTGTGTCTTCAATTTCTGGTTGTAGGTTGCAGTCTCAAGGGTTTGTAGCTTCGGCGCTATTCACCAATGGCAAGGAAAGCCCTCGCTCTATGCTATTTTTGCGTCATCTCTTTCCTCTGTTACTAAGGTTGTTGCTCCTCGTGGGCAGAGAACCCTCGTTGGATGCAACTTGACTTGAGATATGTCTTGGCATGCCATCTTCACTCTAGGTAAGTCAACTTTCCTCACCCTACAACCTTGTCAATTTATCTTTCTCGTTTTGTTTAATTTTAAAATCTAACCCCTGTTTTCGTTGGACGTCTATAGGTGGAGTTGGCTTTGATAACCTTTTCTCCACTACTGGCCCATTTTGGAAACCCGACACTACCTAACTGCCGCTGTGAACTTATCTTGATCTATATTTATTTTAACTTATGTAATTGTCTAATGACTAGCAGAGAAACTCGTTTCATTTGAATATTAAATATTCAGTTCTAGTTTGGATAAGTACCTCTGTTATTGTGTCGTTGTGTTTCTTGTTACCCATTCGCTGCTATGATGTTCCACTTTGTTGTTAACTTCGAGACTCTAGGGTTTCAATGCCTTTTGGATTTCTCTGGTTCTTCTTGTTATCGCACTTTGAACATTGATTGCCTACAGGCCGTTAGTTTCATGCTAATATAGAAATGACTCAGATTCTGTAAAAGTAAATGATTTTGTTTGCATACTATAGTCGATTTCAATAAAATGGAAGGACTATTTAAAATGACTGTAATATCGATTCAAATATGGATGTTTACAGAGATTTTTATTATGCTCCCTTTTTCTTCTCCTAATCGAACCTATTATCATGCATGCTTCTATCTTTCATATGGTTTGAAAAGAATTTGATTTAACTGTTATCAGTTACATTTATTAGTTACATAATTGTTGTAATTGTTTCTTTGACTTTGTTGGAAATGGTAAATTAACATAATGAAATAATTCGACCGAGAAACTAATCAAAACAATTTTAAATTAACTACTCATTTTCCTAAGTGTTGCTTCACTAAGAGATTAAAATAAAAAATAAACAAAAATGTCTTTCCTGTCCTGTAGTCTCATTTATCCTTTCTAAGACCAAATGACCTCCAGCCACGATGACCCATCAGCTAGATGCTCCTGCATCATTTTTCCTTAGGTTCACCAATTTATTTGGTTTATAATATTAAACCCTTGGTTTATTATTTATTTTGGTTTATATTATTAAGAATCCCTCGAGTTTACTAATCTCTTGAGTTTAAAATATTAAATACTATGGTTTATTAAATTCTTAGGTTTTGGGTTTAAACTATTTATTATTAAGATATATTACTCTCTTGAGTTTAAAATATTACTTCTTAGGGTTTATTAGTTTCTTCATTTATAATAATATTATTTATCCCTTACGTTTGATAATATTAATAACCCCTTGGGTTTATTAATCTATTGAGTTTAAAATATTAATTATTAGGTTTTATTAATCTCTATTGTTTTTAGCATTGCCTTTAGCCTTATTGATCTCTTAGGTTTTTAATATTTATCCCTTGGGTTCGCCGATTCCTTTGGTTTATAATATTAAACCCTTGGTTTTATTAATTATTTTGGTTTATAATGTTAATCACATATTGGGTTTATTAATCTCTTGAGTTTAAAATATTAAATCTTAGTCTTTATTAATTTCTTACATTTTTCAGTTTAAAATATTAATTCTTAGGGTTTATTAATCTCTATTATTTTTAATATTCATCCGTTAGGTTTATAATATTTATGCCTTGGGTTAGTTGATTCATTTGGTTTATAATATTAAACCCTTGAGTTTATTAGTTCTTTTGGCTTATAATGTTAATAATCCTGTTGGTTTATTAATATCTTATTTTTAAATACTGATTCTCATGGTTTATTAATTTATTAACTTTTTTAGTTTAAAATATCAATTCTTAGGGTTTATTAATCTCTTGTGTTTTTAATATTGATCCCCTATGTTTATAATATTTATTCCTTGGGTTCACCAATTCCTTTGGTTTATAATATTTAAACCTTTGGTTTATGAGTTTTTTTGGTTTGTATTATTAATAATCTCTCGGGTTTATTAATATCTTGAGATTAAAATATCAATTGTCACGATTTATTAATTTCTTAGGTTTTTTGTTTCTAAATATTATTTCATATCCTTTATTAATCTCTTGAGTTTAATATATTAATTCTTAGAGTTTATTATTTTCTTATGTTTTGGGGTTTGAATTATTATTTGTGAGGGTTTTTTAATCTCTTGAGATTAAATTATTTATTCTTAGGGTTTTTTTATTTCTTCGTTTATAATATTAATATTTATCCTTTTCTTTGCCAATTACTTCAGTTTATAATATTAAATTCTTGGGTTTATTAGTTCTTAAGTTTTTGTTTTTAAATATTATTTCATATGCTTTATTAATCTCTTTAGCTTAATATATTAATTTTTAGAATTTATTACTTTCTTATGTTTTTGGGTTTAAAGTGTTATTATTTTTGAAGGTTTTTTAATCTCTTAGATTAAATTATTTATTCTTAGGGTTTTTTTATTTCTTGGTTTATCATATTAATATTTATCTTTTGCTTCACCAATTATTTTTTGTTACAATATTAAAGTCTTGGATTTATTAATTCATTTTGTGTAAAATATTAATAATCCCTTGAGATATTGGTAAGAGATATAAACTTATTATAATATTAATAAAATATTATTATTATTATTTTATAATAAAATTATATTATAGTTTTACTTAAAACTATTAATGTATTGAAATAATTTAATAATATATTTTTAATAAAATATTATTATTATATATTTTACTATTGAATAATATAATATTATATATTCTAATATTATATATATATATGTGTGTGTATGTCTGAAATTAATATATAGTATGTATATAGTTAATAGTATTAAGATATTATATGTAAATAATAAAATATTTTGGTGATTTTAATCATATATATATATATATATATATATAATATTTATTTTGGTGAAATATATGTGCTAGGTATATCAATCATATTGGTGAATGTGGTTGTAAATCTATTTCATATAATCTTATCGACTTATATCAATCACATTTATATCAATCACATAGATAAATGTGATTGTGCTAATCTACTCTATACCAGGAATACATTACCCAAACACTTACTCTTAATAAAATGATCTATTTTCCATGCATCATTCGGTGTTCAATGCTAAATGTCCATATGAGATCTATTCCGAACTTTAAGATCATATAGTAAACTGTTTTATAATATTCTCCCTCAAAAAGGTCATTTTGGTACCTTTATAACATGTTCGTTGGTATCTCTCGTGATAAAAGGATATTTTTTTCGAAGGTAATATCAGACCAACCAGAGTAGTTTTCACTCTTCGCTTTATGGGTGCGCTCACAGCCGTCAATGGCTACAGAACAGTTGACCATGCTAACAACATTTTTCATTTTTAAATATCCACTTGAACCAGCTTGAGGTTGCCTTCAATGCATTCATTAGGTGTGATTGGCCTGAGGGCTTTCTTTTGTTCTCTCAGGCCAGCAAGCTCCTAAAGTGTCTAAAGTGTTTAATATTTGAAATTTTCA
Source organism: Pinus albicaulis (assembly GCA_034641835.2). NCBI lineage: Eukaryota > Viridiplantae > Streptophyta > Pinopsida > Pinales > Pinaceae > Pinus > Pinus albicaulis. Next base: position 99,501 of record JAXQQM020077480.1, read on the forward strand.
ATTATTCATGAGCGAATCTTTCTTAAGCGAATCTTTCTTAAAGCTACGGTGCAAACCGGCGCGAGTTTGTTTATTGTCTTTTATTTCTCCAATTAAATCCACGCCGCATTAATCACATATGGAACTCTGGTCATCACGTTGCTTTACATAATTTACTGACCTCTGATATATAGCTCTCCGCAACTTTGTTCATTCAGGCAGATTGTCTATATTTATTTTGGCAATTAAAGAATCATATAGGAATTTTGTGGACATTCATCATTGTAAAACAATTTACATTTTCGCATTATATTATAAGATTGTGGAGGTATGATGAAGTTCCGTCCCCCTCTATATTTTTTTTCATATAGTGACAGAAAGATGCATTAAATAATGGATGTTATATGGAAGTTATATTAAATATACAGTGCATAAATTAAACCTTTATATAACTTGAACCCAAAATCTATAAGTCACCCATTCTTATAATAATGTCCATTAAGCATTAAATGATCAATTATAATGGCATGTCCACTACGTCTGTCAAACATTCTACAGTGAAGACCAAAAAGCACTAAATGACCATTCATAAGGCCCTGTCGACTCGCCTACTAGAATCTAACTCGTTTCCCATGGGTTGTCGGCTACTAGAATCTAAATGGTTTCCCATGGGTTTTCTTGATTGATATTGAGCTTTAAATAGTTACCCATGGGCTTTTCTTAATTAATTGATATTGAAATTTCATTGGAATGGGTAGGAATTACCAATTTAAGTTATTATATTTAGATTTCCTAGAGATCATAAGTTTAAATTATTAGGTTTGAATTTGAGTTTTTTTAATTAATTCCTATTGAAATTTCATTGGAATGGGTAGGAGTTACAAATTTAAGTTATTATATTTAGATTGGCTAAGTTATTAGGTTTGAATTGGGGTTTTTTTAATTAATTGATATTGAAATTTCATTGGAATGGATAGGAATTACAAATTTAAGTTACTATATTTAGATTGGCTAGGGATCATAAATTTAAGTTATTAGGTTTGAATTTTGAAATGAGTTTAAAATATATTAAAGTTTATATTATATTTTTATTAATTTTAAATTTAGGTTAGAATATATTGAAATTATAAATTTGAGTGGTTAGTTGATATAGAATTTATTTATTGTAACACCCCCAAGTTCTATGCTTTTCAAATGAGACATTTGAACATAAATCCAAAGGGGAGTGGACCCAAGTGGATGATTATTGTGTGGATGTGGTTAATTATTTAATTATGAAAAATAAATAAAATATTATGTATGCACTATGACCAGATGAGAAAATGAGATCATATGCCTAATCCATGAGGTGATGGAAAAGGAAAAAAAAACTTTCCCCAATTCTTTCAAAAATCCTTGAAAGAAATTATTTCTAATTTAGATTTTTGAGGAAAAATCTAAATTTCCCCAATGAAGAGGAGTAGTTGGGAAGAGGTGAGAAAAAGCTGGAAAAGCTGAGGAAAAGCTTAAAGTAGCTTTAAAGAGTCCCAGAATGGGAAGCCTAGGCTAAACAGGAATAAAGCATCCTGAAATTTTGGACGCAGAATTGGAAACAGGCTTGGGGAAAACATAGCTTAAATAAGCTACTCCAGAACAGATTGAGGTTAGTCTGTTCTGGGGAAGATCTCTGCTCGGGGGTGAATCCCGGGAGATAAAGAGGATTCTAAGGTTGGGAGGACTGGTCATAGTAGAGGTGTGCATGTATAAATTTGGAGATATCTGTAAGTCTGTGTTAATCATATCCCTGCTTTATGAAATGGTGATGTTATATTCCTTTATGCAATTTATGAAATTGTGATATTATATTCCTTTATGCAATTTATGAAAGTGTGATGTTATAGTACATTATGGAATGTATGAATTGTTATGTTATGTTGCATTATGCAACTGTTAGATGGATTAAGGGTTCAGTAACTTATGTAATTGCAACTACAGCCATTGACAGTAGAGACAAATGGTTGGGTGTAGAGATAAGTACATTGTAATAATGAGGTTTGAGATGATAGATCAATTGAGCAGCCAATATAATAACTATGTATAGGGATAGATGGCTATCTTTTAAAGGAGTATTTAATTTCTATGTGTGTAAACAGAAGATGTTAACAAACTAGTACCCATGAACCTTAAGTTCCAAACAATTAAATCTATCATAACAATACTGATGGTACATAATTCATTGTGATCAATAACAGAAAGTAGGGAACAACAACCCTCAGCTGTGTTACAATGGAAAGAATTGATAAAAATTAGAATTTACAGTATTCCATTAAATGTAATGGTACACATATGGAGGTAGCAGTTGAATCCTAACTAAGTGCGAGAATCTAATACTAGGGATTCTAAACTATCCAGTTCAGTATTCTCTCCCTTCATTGGAGTGAAGCAAGAGGAGTTGTTTCCTAGTTTTCCCCTGGAACAGTTGAATCTGTACCATAGTGTCACACATGTTGAATGGTTATAACAGACAAATAAGGGGGGGAAAAAGTCTATTGAAAAATCTATTGTGTAATAAAAGTTTGTGTGAAGGAAGATTGTAAGCATGTGTAAAATACCATGAACAGAGCATTTGGTTAACATCCATAGAGACTACTGGGAAAGTAGTGGAGCAATGGTGGTTAACTGCGTATAGATAGATGTATGCGAGGAGGCATACATCTATACCTCGATGCTGAAACTTTAACATATTGACAGCGTTAGCAGGCCGGCAAACTGGGAAGTTTGATTAAGGGCCTAGTGATCATCCTGAACAGAAAACCTGAAAAATACAAAGTAAAATATATAGATATATAAGTCTACTATATGAACTGAGAAGAGGGGGGGTCAAGGCCAAAAATCCTCATGGAAATTCTTGTATTCCATGGCTGTCTGTAAGTACTGAAAAGAATCTAATCCCCGGATAACAGTCTGCATTGTAGGTGATTCAGTATAAAAACTACAATTGTTATCGACGCATAAAGCGGAGAATATTGAACTATGTTATATGGGTAGCACTCATCACCGGGGGAATGAATATAGACCTATTATGAATATAGACCTTAAGAGAGACATGTTGAATCTTATGCAGAGTAAAATGAACCACTTATAGTGGATGTTACTAAATAATAACAAAATCCCATGATATATTAAAAAATAAAAAAAATAAAAAAAAATGGGTTTGGGAGACGTGACAAATGGTATCGGAGCAAAGTTCAAAAATTGGGCAAGATATGTGCTCACAGAGAAATGGTTAACTGTTATAAATTTTATGAATATTAAAAATATTTCTTCGAGTATACAAATGTTTTGGATATACTTTCAGGTATACATGTAACAGATGGTGAGTAAGTAGAAACGTTGCTCATACACCAGAATGGTTAAACCTATAATAGGTTTAAAACTGGAAACCGATAGCTCTCAGAAAAATAGCATTTCTATGTAAAATAATAGAGTATGAAGAAATTTTATAATGACATATTCAGCTATAGTTCTACTATCATCATTATGTAAAAGAAATTTCAGTGTTCATAAAGCTAAGATACTGAAATCATCTAAATACAGTAGAAGAGATCAATGCTGAAGTTAAAGGAAAGGGGAAAATGGTACTACCAGGAACATGCAGATGTTGAGAAAAGACTACAAGGAGTATAGAAGGAGGATTTCCATTCCCAAAAAAAAAAAAACTTCTAAACTAAGTATTCCTTACTATCATGAAAAACAAGAGACAAATGAATTTATATTTATTCTCTAGATACATAGAAAATGGAACTTCTAGAGATAAGATAGTGGTATGTTCCTGAAAATTTCTGTTCATTCAGATGTTCTATGATATGAATTAGCTACATATCAACATTTAAGAGAATCTGGATGTTTGATTTTGGTACTACATTTAACAGAACCCATCATTAGGCCTTCACCGTTCAGATACTGTTTAGCCAGAAAATCCATAGAGTAGATCGGGTTAAATCTGAAATACTTGCCCTCTACAGATGATTAATTCTGGTTTTGTTTATGGTAGGCACAAATGATTTATTATATGTTTATGAGTCTACTAGAGAAACATAATTGAATATTACCTTGCTCCATAGATGTGTATAATTGTGAAAAATTATGCTCATATGTAAATGGAAAACTATACTAGTAGACTTTGAGTTATAAAGGAAAAATTAAAAGAGGAAAATTAGGCATGCCAACATTTTTGAACTTTTAAAAGAAAATTCTATTCTACCTAAGGAATATATAATTCATAGCATTAATGGAGTATATTATGTTATGTAATGCATCTCAAATTCTGGACAAAGCATCATAGTCATGGATTAAAGTATAATTAAGTTTACGTTACAATGACTATTGAAATTATGAAATTAGCTATTGTACCGTCACATAGTTAACCAAGGAATAACTCCATTATGATAGCTATGAATTAGCCCATTATGATAATCGCGATTTATGGGACGTAATTCATATCGGGGTATGCATGTCACTATGATAATTATTATACATACTATGATATTTGCAACTTATGTAAAGTAACCCCGATAATTTATGTATAGGAAAGATTTCTTAATATATTAGTTGTCACGTTACGTAGCATGACAAATGGTCTCAATGCTGGATTACAAGAGATTCATGGTTAGCGAATGGATGAAAAAAAAAAAAAAACGTGACAAAGGGAATGAGTTTCAACAAATGAATCACATAGTATGAATGATATAGAGCAACCTGAGGATATAACTATAAAATAGTTATGTTAAGCTGTCGGACTGGAAAGCCAGCGTATTAGGGCATGTGGACTATCCCAAAGTTCGAATAGAAAATGCCGAGAAGCTAACAAGACGTTTCCATAATGCATATATATGCCGCGAGGGCAAATAAATAACTCGATCCGAGATTTTTGCAATACCTCACATAAATAAGTGAAACCGGGAAATAAATCTGAAGACCGCGCGAGAATATGCATGCTCAGATTTCAACCCTAAAGACCCATTCTTAAATCGTATTCTCGTTCACGCAAATACTGTAAAATGTAACAGCAATTAGAGCCAGTTAGAGGTTGTTTGTATACAAAGCGGAGTCACAGGTTGGAACCAGAGTTGGTATCTAAAATTTTAACACCAGTGAAACTAAAACCCTTGTCGGGCTGAAGCGAGTTATAAATCAGGCTCAGGTTACAGCCGGAAATCCGGCGTTAATGAGCTGCACTAACCGAATCGGACCAAGGGAAAACAATAGTGCTAACCGGGGTATTGCCGAAGGGCTTTCACAACCCTGAGATGCGTTCCGACCCATAATGGCTCCACGACGATGTGAGCGGGTCCTCTAGCATGAACTCTGGGGTAGCGTGAGCTAGCAACTTAGATTCAAGATGAACATCGAAAAAAAAACTGAACCTAGGAAAGTAAATACCCTAATCGGTATTTAAACCCCCGATATAGCAAAGATTCCAGATGCAGGACGCATTGCCTGATAAGAACTCTTCCAGGAGCTCATCTTGACGACCCGAACTTTTGTGCAAGGCAAATCAGGGTAGTCATCAGAAGAAATCGCTGTAGGTATTAAAGTGAGCCATAGTAATATTAAAACAAAACTGAGCAAAATAAGTAGGAACTCATATATGAATCCGGCCCGGTAAATGCAGACAAATGAAATTCCTGCATCGAATCTACACAGCATACCAATCTTCAATTAGTTCCACGAGGCCAGCATGGAATTAATAAGCAACATACGAATTATCATTCTAAACAATACACAAACCAGCGCTCAAGTGTAGCATCACACCATCAACATAGGAGCCCGCAAATGAGCCATTATGTGTTCATTCTAACTATCAACATGAATAAACAATCTACCAATACTAGAAGAGAAGCCGGGCGTGCCGATATGAGCTTCGAAGAGCAAGGGAGCGCGCAGACCTCTTATCCCAAAACTGAAAGATGGAAATTGTAACATTTAAATGGAATGATATCTCCAATTACCAGAAACCCTAACCAACCCCCGGTTCAAACTCAGGTACGGCGTGCTGAATGCTAGCAACCGGTAACTCGACGAAACCCTAACAAGGACGATCGGTATATCAAGAAAGATTGGGCGGTAGGAACGGGAAGTGAGCCATGGTTGAGAGGAGACGAAAAGACAGGATCGAGGGTACTACTCTGCAGTAAATCACATGGCAAGCCTGACAAATCGATTTCGTATCTCGCCAGAAGATCAGAACTAGCGACGTGTCGATTATCCGCGTGGTGTAAGCGAGCTGATTTCATCCAGGAATTAACAACACATATACGTATAGCAGGTAAGGAGGTAAACATTCCTGACACGATCTCCCTGTAAATCAATAAAATCAGATTCGCCCTCATATTCTACCGCCAAGAGGCCGAAAGCCTATGCTTTAATGGGAACCCGCGTCGCCTTGGTATGCGGAATGTACAAAAACGAATGGTCGATCCCTTGAACAACTAAAGACGAGACACGGGGATGATATAATGAAAGTGGATGGTAGTCTCGCAAAAATCTCAGTCAACGAGGATGTAGGCGTGAGAAGTCTATGTATAAATTCGAAGAGGACGGATTTATAAATAATTACGAATGGAAACAAGCTACTTTAGAAACTGTATGTGTATAATAGTAACTACCTTTTTCGTTATATGCATAGATATAACATTCTATAAATAAGCCTTTGTATATATTGGGGTAATAAATTCGCACTTTATAGTTCTATGGGAAAAATGTCTAATATCCAGGGATATATAAACATATATCTATTGGATTTATAAAGTGACACTTTATTTCATTTGTCCATTTTCAATTTAATTGAATTTAATAAAAGAAGGGTGTGAACTTGGTGTTGAAAATCCACCCTTATGGGTCAATTGTCATTAAACTAGAATGGGAAAATCTCTAGGAGAAAAAAATAATACATGGTCAAGAATAAAGGAAATTTTTTTTGGAGGTGACTAATAGTATAACCTTATATAACCCTCGAAAAGTTATAATTAAAGAATGGTTAAATGAAAGGGATAATATATCCATTTTTATATTATATGCAATGACCTAATAGTTGCATGCTTTTGCATCATGAGAGTTTAAAAGGGTAATGTACTCTCTTGTGGGTTTTAATTAAAGGAGACTTTAAACTTTAAATTTAAGGAGTGGAGTTAAATTAAAGATCAATAAAGTAACGTTAGAGGAGGCGCATTTTAATTAAATTAGACCTTAAACTTTAAATTAAAGAGGTGGTGTTTAAAATTAAAGTTTAATCTAGTGGATAAATTCCAAAGAGGTGTATCTAGTTACCATTCCGTTACAAGTTACTAATTCGAATGAAAATAGATTATAGTAAGAAAAAAAAAGAGAGACGGAAAGGTTATGCTGGAACATAAAAAGAAATGTGGGAAATAGAAAAATGACAATTTATATTTAATAGAGGTATGTTAAATATAAGTTGTAAATTTGTAATTAACTATTAAAAATATATATATAAAATAATAATCATTATCATGAGGAATGATAGATTAAAATGAAAGAAATTGCACGTGGGACATAAATCAATCTACAAGTAACATTATAAATATAGGTGATCTTATTATAATGTTAAGTTGTATGTATATACTATCGTCATGCATGATACTGGATGTCAGTTAGAAAAAAAAACAAGTTCCCTAGGGAATACTAAAAAGTGAATTCACCTTAAACGTTGCAAGTGAAGTGGAAGGACATATTCTACCATATGGCCGGAATATTATTACGCTACTTATGGTTAAAGGAGTAATAAACACTAGTTGTGGTAGATTAAGTTTCATGGGAAAAATTTCCAAGATGATTTACAAGTCAGGTATATTCAAGTCATGACTAGAATTTTTGTTATAAGCATATTTTAGTTCATGGAAAATAATGAAGTGGTAAAATTAAGTACGAGTTATAAACACAGCTAAATAGTTGGTTTAGTAAGTATGGACTATTGCAAATCCATTACATTGAGTTATGAATGAATGAATGAAGGGATAAATCAAATTTCCAGGTGAGCTAGTGAGGGTAGAAGTGAAAACCTATATCAACCCTGGATTGATTTTTAAAGATTAGTGACATTCACACATAGATACGATGGGTGGATCATCATTGAAATTAGTACATCATGAACATACAATTAAGAGTAAATGCATAAACTCTGGTGATTCTTGGAAAAAGGGGTAACTGTGTCAAATTTATTTTTTATTATCAAGTACTAATACTTGTGAATGTGATGAATTATAGAAATTTCATTTATCACCTGAAAAGGAAACATGTATTCACACTATAACATTTTGTGGGGTAAATTTTATTAAAGTTAATTTTCTTGAGTCTTAAATTCAAAGACAGAGAAATGATGTGAAATCATATAGCTACAAACCGAGAAAAAATAGGATGAGTTGTATTTTGGACTTGGGTGTGGGGGAAACCCATCAGCTCCAAATTTGTTCACTTAAGTGTTGAACTAGTGGATACAATTTCATGTGAGAGGTAAGCATGGAATTGTAGAGATTATTAATGAGTCTAGTTGTTACTAGCTAAATTGGTTAACTAACAAAAGAAACAAGGAAAAGATACAAGAAGTACAACTATAAAATGAGAAAGGGTAAGCATAACCATGCATATGATACAATTGTTTCTCTCATTTATGAGTACTATTGAAAAAGTTGAAAAAAATTGTTTAGCCAAGTGTGTAACAGGAAATTGGGCACTCTGGAAACGAAGAGGAAAAAGGTGAAGATAAATCACCTAGAAAATCCAGAAAAGCTGAACTGAACCAAGTTGCGTGAGGAAAGAATCTCACAGAAAAACAAGAAAGGATAAGTAGTGTACTAAAAGTGCACTAAACTATTATGAACCTGAACGGTTTGATTTATAACTGAATGTCTTAAGTTGTTGAAATGCAGAATGTTGTTGTGAATTATCAATTATAGGTACCTGATATTACTTACATTGGTATGAATTGTGGACAGAGAAACCAGAATAAAAGATCTTCCATACAGACTTCTTGCAAAGAAGTAGGAAGAAAACCAACTGCATAAGGCATCAGTAAATAGGATGGAGGCAGGAGAGTACTCTGCTGGAGACTAATGGCTTATACATTAGCCCTACCATTGCTTATTAAATTTCCTGATATATTTCATGTCTCCTTCTTGGAAAAGAAAAGTTATAATTTTTGTACATGATGCTTCTCACATGATTGATTTAAAATGTGGTCCAGGTGGAACCAGAAGAGGAATTTCCTTCCAGAGTCGCTTCAAAGATGAAAGCGAGAAGAAATGGAATTGTGAAAGTGAACAGTAGCTCGAGTAAAGGTGCAGTGGAGTACTTTACTGCTAAAAATCTACATGACACAGAGAAGCTCAGATGATGGAAAAGCATTCATAATTATGTTCAAAATCAACTAGTAGATAGTTGTCAACACCGAGGACGGTGTTTATTTTCAGAGGGGGAATATGTAACACCCCCAAGTTCTATGCTTTTCAAATGAGATATTTGAACATAAATCCAAAGGGGAGTGGACCCCAGTGGATGATTATTGTGTGGATGTGGTTAATTATTTAATTATGAAAAATAAATAAAATATTATGTATGCACTATGACTAGATGAGAAAATGAGATCATATGCCTAATCCATGAGGTGATGGAAAAGGAAAAAAAAAACTTTCTCCAAATCTTTCAAAAATCCTTGAAAGAAATTATTTCTAATTTAGATTTTTGAGGAAAAATCTAAATTTCCCCAATGAAGAGGAGTAGTTGGGAAGAGGTGAGAAAAAGCTGGAAAAGCTGAGGAAAAGCTTAAAGTAGCTTTAAAGAGTCCCAGAATGGGAAGCCTAGGCTAAACAGGAATAAAGCATCCTGAAATTTTGGACGCAGAATTGGAAACAGGCTTGGGGAAAACATAGCTTAAATAAGCTACTCCAGAACAGATTGAGGTTAGTCTGTTCTGGGGAAGATCTCTGCTCGGGGGTGAATCCCGGGAGATAAAGAGGATTCTAAGGTTGGGAGGACTGGTCATAGTAGAGGTGTGCATGTATAAATTTGGAGATATCTGTAAGTCTGTGTTAATCATATCCCTGCTTTATGAAATGGTGATGTTATATTCCTTTATGCAATTTATGAAATTGTGATATTATATTCCTTTATGCAATTTATGAAAGTGTGATGTTATAGTACATTATGGAATGTATGAATTGTTATGTTATGTTGCATTATGCAACTGTTAGATGGATTAAGGGTTCAGTAACTTATGTAATTGCAACTACAGCCATTGACAGTAGAGACAAATGGTTGGGTGTAGAGATAAGTACATTGTAATAATGAGGTTTGAGATGATAGATCAATTGAGCAGCCAATATAATAACTATGTATAGGGATAGATGGCTATCTTTTAAAGGAGTATTTAATTTCTGTGTGTGTAAACAGAAGATGTTAACAAACTAGTACCCATGAACCTTAAGTTCCAAACAATTAAATCTATCATAACAATACTGATGGTACAAAATTCACTGTGATCAATAACAGAAAGTAGGGAACAACAACCCTCAACTGTGTTACAATGGAAAAAAATTGATAAAAATTAGAATTTACAGTATTCTATTAAATGTAATGGTACACATATGGAGGTAGCAGTTGAATCCTAACTAAGTACGAGAATCTAATACTAGGGATTCTAAACTATCCAGTTCAGTATTCTCTCCCTTCATTGGACTGAAGCAAGAGGAGTTGTTTCCTAGTTTTCCCCTGGAACAGTTGAATCTGTACCATAGTGTCACACATGTTGAATGGTTATAACAGACAAATAAGGGGGGGAAAAAGTCTATTGAAAAATCTATTGTGTAATAAAATTTTGTGTGAAGGAAGATTGTAAGCATGTGTAAAATACCATGAACAGAGCATTTGGTTACCATCCATAGAAACTACTGGGAAAGCAGTGGAGCAATGGTGGTTAACTGTGTAGAGATAGATGTATGCGAGGAGGCATACATCTATACCTCGATGCTGAAACTTTAACATATTGACAGTGTTAGCAGGCCACCAAACTGGGAAGTTTGATTAAGGGCCTAGTGATCATCCTGAACAGAAAACCTGAGAAATACAAAGTAAAATATATAGATATATAAGTCTACTATATGAACTGAGAAGAGGGGGGGGGTCAAGGCCAAAAATCCTCATGGAAATTCTTGTATTCAATGGTTGTCTGTAAGTACTGAAAAGAATCTAATCCCCGGATAACAGTCTGCATTGTAGGTGATTCAGTATAAAAACTACAATTTTTATCGACGCATAAAGCGGAGAATATTGAACTATGTTATATGGGTAGCACTCATCACCGGGGGAATGAATATAGACCTATTATGAATATAGACTTTAAGAGAGACATGTTGAATCTTATGCAGAGTAAAATGAACCACTTATAGTGGATGTTACTAAATAATAACAGAATCCCATGATATATAAAAAATAAAAAAAAAAATGGGTTTGGGAGACGTGACATTTATGTATTCAAAAATATAATTTAAATAGTATAAAATTATCATTTTATTTATAATTACACTATATTTTTTTAGATGAAAAAAAAATTATAAAATATGAGCTAATTTATAAAATATTTTATCTATCTTTTAATATCATAGTCATATTTTGATTTTTTATCTTTTTTATGTATATAATACATATTTTAATTTTGTCAATTGAGTTTAACTTAGATGGTTGGGAATGTTATTATCCTCTTACATGAAGAACTTTGATGTAATGACTTCAGTCCTTGTTGTTGAGTATGAATAGTGCCTAGGTTACATGAAACTTTATAGTCTTCATGAAAAAAATAAATATAAAGGTATTTTCCATGTGAACACACACATCTTGATTTTAATAAAATTAATAGTATATTTTACTATTTTTTTGTTTACTTGAAAGTTAGGAGCATGGTCATTTGAACCATTTTGTGGTTAAGCTCGAATAAGAAATCCTCTAGTGGAGGAATTGAAGGTATAACCTCTTATATAAAAAATTGTCTCCTCACACTAGGCTTCATAACAAAGAACCCCTCAATAGGCACATTTAGTATAAGGGGATTCTTTATTCATCCCCTATTACTTTTAGATTTTATAAGAAAAACATTCTAGATAAGAATTTCCCTTATAATAACTTAAAGGAGGATATTATGTCTAAGGAAGGAAGGTAATATCTTCTTCTTACAAGACTTAAATGCTAGAACCAAAACTAGCCAAGCTATTATTCCAGGTAATGATTCAAGCACTAGTCCTCTTTGGCTAGATGAGTTCCTTTATTTAGCTTGTATATTCAAAAAAAACTTCGAAGACATGACAAAGAATTTAAACTCTATAGTTCTAAATACCTTATAATTTTCAATGGCATAACTAAGTGGCCAAAATCTAGCTAAATGGGTTGTATTTATGGTTTTGGAAGTAATTTTATGTATTAGGAAGATCCTCACTCAAATATTATGTGATATCCAATATCCAACCAAATTCTAAAATATGACATTTTAAATGACCATAAGCCAACATAGACCTTTAACCTTAACTCTAAAATTGGCCATGAAAAACAAGCATATGCATGAGAATGGTGAGAGTCAAAGCAACATACTTTTAGAAAAATTTAAAGTGGAATTTGTTTTTAAGGTTAAAAAAATTAAATCACCTCTCTAATTTCAGAATTAGGGGTGCTTCTATCAAAACCTTCAAAATTGATAAGATAAATATGTACAAATATCTTATTAGAGGAATAAAAAGATATTGTATAGGTAGAAAGAAAGAGGAATTTGTAACATCCCTCTTAAAACAATTTATGTAAAAAAATATATAAAACCACGGTGATGGGATAGATATTCCAAGATGAATGTTGGGGAAAATATCCTAGCATGTGTTTTTGGTTTATCATGGCTAAGAAAATTTGAAAAGGCAATGCAAAAGGCTTTAGAAAGGAAAAGTGGCATTAATTGTAATTTTATTTATGAGAATAATGGAAATTAGGAGAAAAGGAAGGTGAAAGGTAATAGGTTTCATGTGAGGAGGAAAATGAAGGAAAATTATGGAAAATGAAGAAAATAGAGGCCTCATTGATAAAAAGGATTCTGAGGATCAATGGGGAGGAATTAGTCAATTGATTTTTGGAGCTGTCATTATTCTCTCTCTTTCTCTCTCTCTCTCATACTCTTGGATACATAAAGTATTCTTGGAACACTCTTGAAGATTGTTGCATACTTGGGGATTTGGATCAAGAAATCAAAGGAATAGGAGGAAATTTCAAGAGGACATAAGGATCAACATATAAAATAGGTTTTTACTGCAAGTACCGAGTTGTATGTATGTTTTCCTCACCCGTTTTTGCATGCATGGTGTATGCATATGGATTTTTCTAGCCTTGGAATTTCCTAGATCTCCATGGTGTTGTGGTATTATTTCAATTGATTTATTTATGGTTGGTTCTCATGAGGCATTTAGTTGTGGCTTGAGTTATTAGTTCTTAGAGCCTTGGATGGAAAAAATATTTGGAAGCCCGACAGAAAATTATGGGTTGAGTTACTAGTCGTGGAGCCTTGGTTGGACAAATGCTCTAAAGCCTCATAGATAATTGGTTGGTTGAGTTACTAGTCCTAGAGAATTAGTTGTAAAAACACTCTAGAGCCCTAGGTGGGTTGAGTTACTAGTCTTGGAGCCTTGGTTGGACAAACGCTCTAGAGCCTAAAAAGAGATGGAGTTGAGTTACTAGACCTGGAAGCCCTGGTTAGACAAACACTTTGGAAGCCCTGTAAAAATTGGGGTTGAGTTACTAGTCCTGGAATCCCTAGTTGGAACAAACACTCTTGAGACCTGGAGCATCTTGGATAGAGACCAATCTACGATGGTTGTGATTTATGATTGTGAGTTGTGTTGAGGGTTTAGGCAGTTTGTCCTCTCGAAGCCCTAGATTGATTGCGATTGATATGTTCGATATGAAATCTTGCATTCATGCTTAGAATGTGGCATGAGGGTGATTTCTTGAAGAAATATTTTTATCATCCAATCTATGGTTAGTGAAACGTGGAAGTCCCATCTTCGGTTGGTTTTTACATTCAATAATGAAGAAATCATTCCTTTGGTATCTAGTATGCAAATGTATTGGTTACTATGTGAATTCTATTGTTGTTGTATCCATAGTATTTTTTTTGTTATTATGCTGGTTATAATCATGTATTTTATCAGTGGTGTTTTATGGCTCTATCCATGTTTTTAATTGTAAATTAATGCACAATATATGTATGGTAAAATAGATTGTATTGCAGCTAATGATGTAAGGGGGCAATGATTCTTAGCGATTATCATATAAGTATGAGACCCCTATGCTTAGATTCAATGTTGTGACATGTTTGGAAATTTTTTTGTCATTGCTAGAAGGGATCCAGATGAGTTCTTGTTGATGTGATTTCTTTCATATCATTTTTCCAATGTTATTTATCATTCCCTAAGTTTTCATGAAGTTCTGGGAAGTTACCGAGGCTCTGATCCTAAGCCTAAAAATGTGGCTCAAATCCCAGAGTGACAGGCACAAAAATAAGCATTTGGGGCCCTAGCTATAGGCTTCTTGTGTTTTTCCTGTGGCGATAGGCTCTCGAAAGCTACCTTGATGTGTTGTGCCTATAACTATGGCTCAAAAGGTTAAAAATGTCAGTGTGACCTAGGGGTAAGAGGCATGAAGGGTTGGATAGCCTCCTCAGGTTTTTTTTTTATGTTGTACAAGCTATGATTGATGTGCTTCTATTGGTTCCGCTTCCTTAAGGTCTCCTAGGAGGTTGAATCTCATTATAGTGGCCTTTCGTCGCATGTTTACCCCAGTTGGTCAGTTACTTGGGTAGATGTGGAATGAGGGTGTTACATAGTTACTGCACTTGTCTAAGTTTAACCTTAGTAAATTTTTGAGGAAACATATTAGATATGCTCCTAATGAAATTTTAAAACATGATAAAGTAAATACATAGAGATATATTAATAAAATAAATGATACTATATATGTAGAAACACACATTTATTATTGTACTTCTCTAAGTTTAAAATTAGTAAATTTTGGAGGAAACATATAAGAGATGCTCCTAATGGAATCTTAAAACTTGATAAGGTAAATACATGTAAAATTATTATTAAAGGAAAAAAATATATTATATAAGTAGAAATTAAGAGTGTTTATTACACCTCTCTAAGTATAACCCTAGAATTTTTTGCGAGAAAATTATGATTTTCAAAATTAAACAACTTCTATTGATTCCCTTGAGGATATGAAATATTTATCTTATAAACCTCTATGTATCCCCTAACTCCATGGACACCATTTTGAATGCCCATATAAAGGATGGTGTATTTCTTTTGGAAGACATTGATTTTCTAGTTAAGTAGCTAGCTGATGGGGAATTTAAGGACATTGAAGGCTAGTAAGCTATAAAATTAAAGGCAAAGAGACCTATCCTCATCTCATACATAAAAAAGCTCTTTAATTTAGTAGTGAGGAAATGCTTCGTTAATCCTTGGATGAAAAGCCTTATTTTTTCTATCTCAAAGAGTTTGGATAAAAGAATCTTCTTTAATTACAACAACATTGTGATTAGCCACACTTTAGTGAGATTGTACAATATTATTTTGGAAAATAATGTTATCCATTTGAAATCCATGGTAAAATAGATAAACTTGAATCTAGGTTGAGGAGACGTTAATGAGGAATGAAGCATCTTGTTACTCTTATGATACTTATAATGGAATGGTGAAATAATAAAACTAATCTATTTTGATGAGTTTTTTTAACTTTAGAATCAATTTTGACAAAAGACTATTATTCATAGAACAATGATGTGGAAGAGGCTAGAAGAAATAGTGGTTCCTCTTAAGTTAAGGGATGTCATGACAAAGATGTATGAGAATGTTATTTCAAGGCTTAGGAAAATTGAGGGTTAGCTGAAGGAAATTAAATGAAATATTGGCGTCAAAAAAGGGCGTCCCTTATCACCTACCCCTTTTGGCATATTTATTGATAAACTAGAATAGTTGTTGGCCCAAGCTCACTAGTATGGTCATAAATCCTTTAGTGTATGGTAATGATATTTTTGTTTTTGTAAGGAGCCACTTGGAAGAAACTCAAAGCCTCTAAGATTTCTACTCCATAGTGGATATGACTATTAATGGCAACAAAACTAAAGTCATGATATTTAAATAAAAAAAGATAACCTATGGTACATTCATTTATGTAAATAATTGATCCGGATCTTGGGGGGAGGCCCCCAAGATCTAAAAAAGATTGAAATGGATCTGACAAGATCTGCAAAATTAGAATGCCAGAAAAAAAAGAGAGAACACAAAGAAAATAAAACCACAAAGAAACTTGTTTTATAAAACAAAGAATAATTGTAGAAGCTACACTATGGTGGACCACCTCTCCTTTAACAAACTAAGGCTTGTTATTTATAGCCTTTTTTGAGTTACAATACCATGCGTAGATACCATAGGTGGATACCATGGGTCAATACCACGGGTAGATACCACTTACAATACCATGGGTTAATATCATGGGTAAATACCACTTACAATACCATGGGTAAATTCCATGTGTGGATGAATACCATGTGTGGATACATACCATGGATGGATGAATATCATGGATAGATGTCACTTACAATACCATGGGTGAATAAATACAATGGGTGGATGAATACCATGGGTCAATGACATTTACAATACCATGGGTAAATTCCATGGGTGGATGGATAACATGGGTAGATGAATACCATGGGTGGATGCCATTTTCCATTCTGATCATTCCTTCCTCCTTAAGAAGCAGTGGTCCCCATTGCGTGAAGTTCCCTCCTGAGAAGCCTTTGTCGAATATGAAGAGCCACTAAAGAGAAGGGTTTTGTGTAGTTAACCGTTAACTATGATGAATGAAGATCCGAGGATAGAGATACCTTGTAATGCTTGTGACCAACTGTGATATTAATAGTGTGGAGCCTAGCAAATGGACTTCGATGAAGTGTGGATTTGTGGATGAACCAAAACCATGACAAACGAAGATCCGAGGATAGAGATACCCTGTAATGCTTGTGACTAACTATGTGACTAGCAATGTGCGGCCTAGCAAATGGACTTCGATGAAAAGGATTTTGTGCGGTTGACCCATAAATGTGATGCTGATTGTTGATGAAGTAGCAGGTTCCTACATAGCTTGGGGTGGGAGGGAACGTCTCCAAATAACCCAAGTCTAATGCTGCTATGTTGAAAATGATGAATGTGAAGTAGGTGCCTACTAAAGTGAGGTGGGAGGGCACGTCTCCAAAGGGAACCCGCTCTGAATGCTGCTCCAGATTTAAAATGAGCATAAATCGGTCAATATAACTCGTAATATTTATTAGAACCTATTTTTGGAAATGGAATGATCATTCTGCATCTTCCTATGTGTTTGAAACTGCTATCTGGAGACTCTAGACTCTTAGATTCGCATTGGAACTGTCCCGCCATCACAAAATTTCTGAAAAAAAAATAGTTGATTTTAAATCAGCGATAAATCCCTCGTCCGGACTCTGATTCGACCGATTTTTTTTGAAATGGGGTGATTTTTCAAGGTGAGTGCATATCTGTAGCCATTTATCTGAAATTTCCCACTGAAAATTGCAAGAAATGATATGAGATCCACCGTCCATGAATTATCGTCAGAAAAATTGCTGCAACATTGCTGATTTTGAATCAGTGACATCTTCCTCATCCGAACTCTAATTCGAACGATTTTTTTTTTTTTTTAATTTGAGTATTTTCTCGCAAGGAATCCAGATCTGGTCTTTGTTTTGGTAATTTTATCACCAAAAGTTTCAAATTTGACCTGCAAACTCGCCGCCCAAAAAAAAATCATGGAGTTTATTGAAGATTGCTGCAAAACATTGAAATTGAAATATGTTTCAAACCCTCATTCCAATGGAGGTGTAACCTGAATCTAATACCACTGATACGGATCTTGGAGGAGGCCCCCAAGATCTAAGAAAATTGAAATGGATCTAACAAGATCTGCAAAATTAGAATGCCAGAAAAAAAGAGAGAACACAAAGCAAATAAAACCACAAAGAAACTTGTTTTATTAAAACAGAGAATAACTGTAGAAGCTACATTGTGGTGGACCACCTATCCTTTAACAAACTAAGGCTTTTTATTTATAGCCTTTTTTGAGTTATAATACCATGCATAAATACCATTGGTGAATATCATGGGTCAAAACCATGGGTCAATACCATGGGTATATACCACTTATAATACCATGGGTCAATATCATGGGTAGATACCACTTACAATACCATAGGTAAATTCCATGTGTGGATGAATACCATGTGTGGATACATACCATGGGTGGATGAATATCATGGATAGATGTCACTTACAATACCATGGGTGAATAAATACAATTGGTGGATGAATACCATGGGTCAATGACATTTACAATACCATGGGTAAATTCCATGGGTGGATGGATAACATGGGTAGATGAATACCATGAATGGATGCTATTTTCCATTCAGATCAATAACTCTTTTGGAGAAAGCCCCCCCTAAAAATATAAGGGAATCAATATCCATGATTAAGTTAATTAGAATTATAACATTCATTATAAAAATATATAGTGATTGAAGAACTTACTATAATTAACAATAATCAATCATTAACAACCCATTATAATGAAAGATATATAAATCAAATATAATCAACCACATTAAATCAAAATCAACTCATATTAATTAAAATTAACCAAAATTAACTTATAATAAAATATAATGAATTAGGAGAAATCATTATCTAATATACAAAAATATAAATAATCATTATCAATGGTGGTAAGACATCTTACTAAAATATTAAAAACAATGTTTAACTATGTCTTTCTCTAAAATATGACTAATACCAATACTTAACAATACTTTATATATTTAAAAACATGTAAAAATAACACTTTAATTAACATCAAATATATCACTCCATAAATATAGAATAACCTTAAATATAAGTAAAATATAATCAACCGATACTTAAAACAATTTTTTTATACTATATATTATATAATATATAGATTACTAAAATGTTTATATTTTTAACATATATAGATGTTTAGATTAATAAAATGTTCATATTTTTAACTATCATATTTTAAAAATCTATGTAAAACTTTATTTTTTTTTATTGTAAATTTCGTTTTTTAAAATATACAAATAATTTCATTTAGTAAATATACAGAAATTAATTCAAATAGAATAAATATTTAAATAAATATTTTTATTTCATTATAAATGAATTGTTTTTCTTTCTCTGATAAACAGCCGGGCCGAGGCTTAGATTCAACCTAATTTGAAAAGAAAATAGGTAAACGTTATAATTTAAATAAAAGAGAGGCGGAAAACAGAAACATAATAGAATAAATAAAAGATACCCATTGACCAGTCTTTACTCACTGATACTTAACTAATATTTCATCAGTCGCACTGTGGATACAGACAATCTGTAACGCTAATCACAAGTGTTCTATGTGAGCAAGGAATCACCAAACACGACTACCACTGCTTCAACTAGATCTTTAACCATTAAAAAATAGTAGTAATGGTCACTCATTGTATATTCATTTAAAAAAAAAAAATAGTAATAACCATTAAAAAAAAATATTTGTAATAGTTATTTTGATTTATTATTTTTAGTTGGAGTGTTTGAATTGTATTTTGTTTATGGTGTAAATAAATTTAATAATATAAAAAAAGTTTAGAATATTAAAAATATTAAAATTTAATTATTGTAATCTATATTTTCAAAAAAAATTACTAAATTTTTTCATAATCTTACTAATTTTCTAACTTATGTTATGGATTTTTTAAAATTACTACTAAAATAAGTGACTATCAAAGATAAAAGATTTTAATGTGAACCGTGCAAGCATTCCGACTCCCGAGTTAGAAATATGTTACTTGTAAATAAATATCCTTCCAATAACACGTATGTTGTCATAATAGTACCGAGAGTGTAGATACCAAAGTACACAAATTTACATGATTTCTTAAAAAATACCGCATGTTACTTCTAAATAAATATCCTTCCAATAATGTTGTGAGAATGAGCTCCAAGAAACATGAGAACCATTAGGGTTTTAGAAACTTTGTAGTCTAGTGGTAGTGCACGGAAGAAGAATCCCCAGCACTGTGTCTGGAGTTGGTATGGGGGCAGCGTTGGAGGGGGAGGGGGAGTGGTAATGCCTCCTCATATCGAAACGTTAACGGGGAACAACAAATTCAATGGCACCAGATAGCCGGAGGGTATCATCAGCAGACGATACCAGTTTTTGGGGTAGACTGGCAAGCGAAAACAAAGGGACAATGCTTGCTGCGAGCTGTGAAGAAACCTCGTTTTATAATCCCTGCAAACAAATTGGATGAATATAGAAGCTATATGAAGGATCACGCCCTTATATGTAAGTTTATTGGTATTTGGCCTATAGAGAAAGATTTATTAAAATGGATACAAATAAAATGGCAACCCAAAGGTCACATTGATATGAAGTTTGGGGCTAGAGGATTTTTTACAGTAATTTTTACTAGCTTATTAGATAAGGAAAGAATTTTTGAAGGGGGGCCATACTTCTATAATAATGTAGGGATTTTTCTTAAACAGTAGGAAGAATGCTACAATCTTGATCAAGAGCAATTCCTTGCAGAACCTGTATGGGTGCAACTGTTTGGCCTCCCTATGGATTTTTGGGATCAGACATTTTGGAAGGTATAGGGAATTCACTAGGAAGTTTTGTTAAAATATTAGAATCTACGCGTCAGGGAAGATATACTTCTTTTGCAAGAATTTGTGTATATATGAATATTTCAGAACCATTGCCTGAAACTATTGAATTAGAATATGAAGGCAAAATCTTGCAACATCTCCTGGACTATGAACATATTCCTTTAAGATGCCGGAGATGCCATGAATATGGAAACCTTTACAAAGCATGCCCCCTCAACATTATTGAACAACAATATAACTGTCAAATGGTTAACTCTGAGCAGGGGAGAGAACGTGAAGATGGGTTCATAACAGTTACGAACAAGAAAAGAAATAATAAATCAACTTCAAATCAGCAGATTTTTCTTGTGCAGAAAACAATAGCAAACCGGTATGACATTTTACAAGAGGTATGGGAAACTTCACATGTAGAAGAATATAACTCTGGGGTAGGTCAAGAGATTTTTAATTAGAATACTCAGGCACTAAAAAGGAAAGCACCCCAAGAAATAATTGAAGTAGAAGATAGTAGTATGGTCAAGCAGATACCAATGGATATAGAACACAATAAAGAATATTTAAGTGCAAAAGAAAGCGTACTCAAACTCTTATTGCATGAATGGAGGAATCTGGATGATTGATTCATTCCAGAAGACCAGAAGAAACTTTATTAAGAAACATTTGAGCATTACTTGACAGCGCAGACACAAAAGGAGGTAAGCAAATCTGACCAAAA
Source organism: Pinus albicaulis (assembly GCA_034641835.2). Classification (NCBI taxonomy): domain Eukaryota; kingdom Viridiplantae; phylum Streptophyta; class Pinopsida; order Pinales; family Pinaceae; genus Pinus; species Pinus albicaulis. Next base: position 121,014 of record JAXQQM020077480.1, read on the forward strand.
TGCTACTAAGGGATCAAACCAACAACAAAAGGGAACAAAGAAAAGAGGGAGAAGGACATTGCATGACTCTATACAATTAGTTGGAGAAATGTTGATAAATACAGGAAGGATAATGATATTTAAATAGGTATTCCAACAAATTCCCAAAGTTAACCAATGAAAATAGTCTCCTGGAATATAAGGGGTCTTAATAGTAAAGACAAGCAAAGATATCTTAAGGAAAGATTGAAAATAGAGAAACCCCAAATAATGCTAATACAAGGAACTAAAGTCTTTGGTCAAAAACTTGAAAATATTTTGCATTCGTTTAAACCTAACTTTGAGGTCATCGCTATAGATTCAAGAGGAATGGCAGGAGGCATAGCTATTATATGGAATCCTACAGAAATAATAGTGGATGCTTCGATAGGTCTTCCAAGAATCTTAACAGGAAGGTTTCAAAAAATTGGAATGATAGAAAACATTCACATATCGACAGTTTATGGGCCTCCAATTCCAGGAGAAAGAGAGGCATTTTTACAAAGTATTAGGACTTTAAATGATATGCATCATGAAAAATATTGGCTCCTAGGTGGAGACTTCAATATGTTATTAAATCTGTCAAAAAAAAGGAGGAATAAGGAGAGAAGATCCACAGATGGAACTCTTTCGGGACTTATTGACATACCTCAAACTGGTAGATATACCCATAGTGAATAGGAAGTTCACTTGGAATAATAGACGTGGAGAAAGACATCACATCGTATCATGATTAGATATATTTGTAGCCTCAGAATATTTAGTAAGTCTTGATGTTTACTATGAAGCAACGATCAATATTGAAATAGATATCAAAGAAGGACCAAAGAATAGACCCTTCTGATTTGAATTATTCTGGTTGAGAGACCCTATGTTTCTAGAAAAAGAAAAGCATTGTGGGAAACTAATCAGATTAGAGGAAGAAATAAAATGCATTCCTTTCAGCTCAGATTGAATCAACTAAAGAAAGAAATAAAACGATGGAATAGAACAAAATTTGGAGATATTCATCAGGATCAGGTTCGCCTGAAAGATAAAATGAAATATATTTAGAAGAATATGATCCTTAATGGAAGAACAGAGGCTCTTGCAGAGGAAGAAGGAAATACTCTCAATATCCTTGAAGAACGTAGGAAGAAAGAAGAGATATTGTGGAAGCAAAAATCCAGGATACAGTGGCTGAAGGAAGGGGAATGGAATACAAATTTTTTCCACAAAACCATGATATAGAGGAGACAACAATATATATTTTTCTCATTAAAAGATCAGAATGGTAATCGTCTGCTCCAACATGAGGATATGGAAAAGGTACTTATTTATCATTTCAAAAATATTCTAACAAAACCTGATCAGAATAGGCAGATTAAAGTGGATAGAATTACTAGAAACATTCCCTCGATTGTCACAAGAGATCAGAACTTAGCTCTCCTGAGAGAAGTAAATTCGGAAGAGGTTGAATATGTAGTCATGCTTTTACCTTGAAATAAGGTCCCTGGACCAGATGGTTTTACAGCTGAATTATTTAAGGTAGCCCGAAACTTCATGGGAAATGATATTTGGGATTTGGTAGAGGAATCAAGGAGATCAGAATGTTTGTCCGCCACTGAATGCCACATTCATAACCCTTATCCCAAAACAGGGAAACTCAGACACTCTGGTATGGTTTAGACCTATATCATTATGTAATGTAATTTATAAAATCTTATATACTATAATGGTTAACAGACTCAAACCTTTGTTGCCTAGATTGATATCTCCTAAACAAACAAGGTTCGTGAAAGGAAGATAGATATTAGATGGAATTGTTACTGCTCAGGAAGAAATTCATTCCTTAAGAATGCTAAAAGTGAAAGGAATGCTTTAAAAATTGGACCTCTCAAAAGCTTATGATCGTATCAGTTGGCCTTATCGAATAGCAGTGATCAAAGAGTTTAGATTCGATAATAGATGGATTCAGTGGCTGCAATCCTTCATCTCGACTCCTAATTTTTTGATTTTTCTAAATGGAATCCCATCTCAACCTTTTAATATTCCAGAGGTCCCTGACAGGGGGATCCTCTGTCGCCTTTCTTATTTATTCTAGTAGCAGAAGGATTGGGAATTTTAATCAAAGCTCCCTTGGCAGATGTTCAAATTAAGGGTTTAAACTTATGGGGAATTGATTTAGCTTTAACACACCAACAATTTGTTGATGATATTCTATTATTCTGTCAGGCATCGGTGCGGGAGGCAAAGGAAATTCTCAACATTTAAAATTTTTTTATGGAAGTTTCAGGTATGCTTGTCAACACAGATAAATCCAATGTTTAATTTTTCAATATTAATGATGCTACGTAGATGTTTCTAGCTAGAATGATAGGCTTTCATAGAGGTAGTTTCCCTATGAAATACTTGGGTGTTATTCTTAATACTTCTTCTCTAAGAATTGCAGATTGGAAAGACCTTCTTACTAGATTACAGAAAAAATTACAAAATTGGGCTTTTAGAGCTCTGAATGCTCCAGAAATATTAATCCTACTTAAATCTATTCTTCAATCACTCCCTGTGTATCAATTATCAGGGAGGGCAGCTCCAAAGAATATTTGCAATCAAATGGTAACTGTCTTTAATAAATTTCTTTGGCAAGGAGAAAATGAGGCTAGGAAATGGGCACTCCTGTCATGGGATAAATTAATAAAATCAAAACTAGCAGGAGGACTGGGCCTTTGTGATCGTTATGTTTTAAATCAAGTGAGGGGGCAAAGTTGTGGTGGAGATGTATTCAAGGAGGGCAAGACCTATGGAAACTCATTTGGGACAATAAATATGATATGCCGCGAACAATATCAGGTAAATTAAAAGTGGATATTGTCTAGAAAGGATCCAATATATTGAATCTAGCAGCAATCAACAGGAATTTAATATGCCAACATAGTTTTTGGGAAGTTATAGAAGGAATATCGACTCTCTTTTGGGAGGATTCGTGGCAACAACGAGAAAATATTTTCAGTCGACTTGATCTCGGGGAGCTTTTCCTATTTACAAACATTCCTTCTCAAAGAAAAATAAATAATTATTGGTGTCAACAACAAACTAGTCAATGGAGAATATGGAAGGAAAAGGTCCATTGGCCAGGAGCACCATAAGTGCTACAACGGAATAATATAGAGAAAGAATTGAAAACAAGGAAATTAATTACAGCAACAGGAAGTGATATTATTAGATGGGGATATCAAAGTAAAGGTATATTTACTATAAAGGAGGGATATAATGTTCAAGCTCACAACACCCCTGAAGTAGCAAGGTCCATATGGAGGAAGATCGGGTCAATCAATCACTGGCCAAAAGTAGAATATTTTCTCTTGCTCCTCGGTCATAGAAAAATCTTGACGTCGGACCAATTACAAAAGAGAGGAATGCAAGGAACTTCTCTTTGCTATATGTGCAGGAAAAAAAAGGAATCAATAGAACATCTTCTAAACACACTTGAAATAGAAGAAAGGATATGGAATAGCAATGCAAGACTATTTATGCAAACGGATAGATATAATGCAAGCATAAACGAAACGATCATTAAATGGAGAAAAGGGGGCTTTTAAAGCAAAGTATTGAATAGAGCATGGCAATTTTCCCTAGGATTTATACTATGGGGTATTTAGAAAGAAAGGAACCATCGTGTTTTCAGAACTGAAATCTGTGATGATACACAAATCTGGCATAAGATCATAGAGAATATTCGAGAAACCATATTGGTTGAGATATGGAAAGATGATGAGTGGAAAACAAAAGGTATGGAATCTAATATCATGGCTTGATTAAACTTGACACACCAAATGATGTCAAGAGCTCTCTGGTAATTTAAGCCCCACAAGGAAAATATCAATGATAAATGGAAGGCACCACAGAATGGTTTCATAAAATTGAACTATGATGGGGCATCAAAAGGAAACCCTGGTCAGGCAGGGGCTGGAGGGATTTTCAGAAATGCTCACAGAAGAACCTATATAGTTTATGCCATTGATATTGTTCATGCAACAAATAATGGGGCAGAACTTGCAGTAGCCAAACAAGGACTAAACATAGCAATAAGAGAAAATTATAATCGAATTATAATAGAAGGTGATTCTGCAATGACCATAAGGATGTTAAGAAAATTGCAACAAGGGACACTATGGTAGAAGATAAGAAAGAGTTGGAGGACAACTACTCTTATTCAACAAATAGGATCTCTTTCAGTGTCTGATTCCTTCACATGTGCATAGAATAAGGAATGCAGCAGCAGATTATTTAACTAATTGGGGATGTTGCAATACTGGAATATAGTTAGATGCCACTACAAATGACATAATTTGGAATGTTGAATTACATCCTCTTCATATTATTGCAGATCATGATCTAGATAGAGATCCTCGATCAGGGTATGTGATGTCAAGTGCCACTTGGCAGGAAGGAGGTGACCTCACTGACCGGACAACAATTCAGGTGTGAGAAGTCATTTGGCATGCAGATCACCTGTACGCATCAGTGATGGAAAGGAAGGCATATTTGGTATCCCAAGTTGGCTTGTCAGAAGTGTGTTGGGACAAGCGAACTCACAAAAACTTAAGTGGGAAGCAGGGGAAAACACATGAGACAATTCATAGCAAGCGGCATGGAAAATTCAAACCAGGCTCCAGTGCAGAATTTCTTCGGAGGATTCCATTGTGGGTTCAGGGGTATGTAACCATTATTTACTCCAACCTTATGTTTTTTGTAATTAATTCTCAGATGCGGCAGAATAAAAAAGAATTTGGAAAATGGGGAAGGCATGTGTTTGTCATCATTCAAATGGTTACGAATTCTATTTTACTACTGCAACAACCAACTATTCAACCTTTTTTTCGAGACCCCTGTAGCGTAGAGGAGATATATTTCATAACCATCATCCATTTTATGAATGCATGCATGTTTAGTTCTGAGAGGCAACTACATTTGGTTTTAAATTATCTCAAATTCTGGATGCATGGAGTACATTATAGGTTTATCGGTCAAGTGACATTGACTGAGGTTTTAGGCAAGTTTTCTCATTCATATTTCCATCTGGGTTTCCATAATCTAAATGACCTATGGGTCAATTGGGATATCTTTAGTCTGTTTGAAATTTTTAGGCAGGGGATAAATCGGGGTAACAGTTCTCTAAATGAAAGTTTTTTTTGTTTAAAAATTATGAGTTTGCAAATATATAGGAGTTTCTCTAGATATATTGTTAACCTATTTCGGTTGCAAAAAAGCAATAGTCGTAGGGAAATAAGTCGCTATGAATCCTGTTTGGAAAGATTGAAAGAATATTGTCATTGGGATTATGCCTATTCAAACTGTGCATACGTATTGGATAATGAAGTGTGTCTTGACTAAAGCATTACAAAATATTCATCTACGGCAAGGGAATGAGATCCCGTCAGTCACTACACTTTTTCAAGATATTACCATACATCTCCAGCAAGTGAAGGTGTCACAATAATAGATGTTAGCTTGAATAGACTGCGTTGAGAAGCAGCTTCAACAGATACATCAAGTGGACATGCCTGGCTCCACTGCTAAGTACCCTGCACCAACAGATTCTTGAGATGGGTAGTAACCCAGCTTATGTTTAATGATTTCTGCTGATAGTGTTTATGTTGTTAATTATCTTTTAGTTAATGCTTTAAACAGTAAATTGGCCATAGCGGCAAGTAGAAGAAGGAAACAATTTCAATTTCGGATGGCTTTTAATGCATTAAGGTGGCCAACAGACTTGGTTTCCTACGGGCAGGTTGAGGCCTCTAACTCTGTATATGATACAATCTGTGTTTTTTAATATAAAATAGTAAGGAACTACCAAATTTAACCCAAGAAAAAATATATCCTTCCAATAACACATGTTATCATAATAGTACCGAGATTTTACATAACAAAGTACACAACTTTACATGGTTTTTTTAAATATACTGTAAAATGCTATTTATTAGGTTCACAATAAACCCGATCTAGATATTTACAGAGGAACCGAAAAAGATGTATGGCAAGCGGTTCAAATCATTGACAACAAGGATTTAGCACTAAAATTATTGCTTGTTTGTCGTACAACATGGCTGGGCATTTTATGAAGCATCTATGCTTATGCTCGCACAAATCTATGGGAGAAATATCTATGTATATATGCTTTTCTTAATGCAAATATATGGGACAGAAAACTATGCTAGTGCAACTCTATGCGTGTAGTTCGAGTTGGCAGCGTGTTACTTGAAAATACAGATCCTTCCAAAGACAGATGCCAAAGAGTGTTGTCATAAATGTACCGAACTGAACGTGATTTCACAAAAAAATATTATAAAATGCAATTTATTATGCTATAGATCGGATGTCGAGGACAGATACCGAAGGTCGCAGTAAACCTGATATGAAAATTTACGGATGAACAACAAATTGCTCATATGATTCAGAACAAGAATTTAGCACTGAAGATATTGCTCGTGTGTGGTACAACATGATGGGCATCTTATATTGCTCGTCTGTGGTATAACATGACTGGCACGTCTGTGGTACAACATGATAGGCACGTTTTTGAGGAAGCCCTGTAGATTCTCGGTATTCATTCACAAATGAAGGCCCGAACTGTTGTTATACTTCTGTTCTTGCTTCTTGTTGACACCTTTATTTTTATCCACTCGTATAATGTTGTAGTGAGAAATAGCCGCAGTCCCTTGAGTGTGAAGCGCATGAAGAACCGCATGAAGAATGAAGGCGTTCTTTTGGGCATTGACGTTGCTGGGAATAAGAGGTTAGCAGGAGCTCATTGTAGAGCTGGTCATGAGATTGTGAAGACGGAAAATCACACTTCCCAATTGAGTGTCAAGTTGTTGATAAATAATATTTAGTGTCTTGAATAATATAAGTCATCAAATCACTATCACTCTAGACATATGTCAGAACATATGATGACTCTATGATCATAATGAAACTAATGCATAGTAAAGAAACATTGATGTAGGGAAATCTCTTTTCCTACCATTCATTCACATATCTTCATCTATGGAATCTCCAAATTTCATTAGCTAACCATGCCTTGATCATGATTGAATTTTGTTTTTCAAAATGGCATTACAACCCTTAGATCATTACAAAAAATTTAAAAGTCGTCATTTGCCATTATCTGTCAACTAGTCTCCTTATTGTCCTACAATGTGAAGTCACATAGAAATCCAAATTTAATTACACGAATTACTGATTTTAATTCAACTAATTTTACACAAGAAATCTTCTAAACATGCACAAAAATTTAATTACAAGAATTATTGATTTTAATTCAACTTCATTTACATAATAAATTATCTAAACATGCCCAAAATTTTTATACTACTGAAATTGTCTCAAACCTCTCACTAGATTGGTACCATTCATTCATACAAAGTTTAAATTTAATCTATTTTCAAATTGAGTATTCACATGGACCTAACTACTTTGACTTTTTCACATAGTCAAATTTATCCTAACATTTATTGAGATATAAAGTATAAAATATAATTTTTTAATTCAAAATTGTATATTTGTATAACTTTTCATTTATTAATTTAAACTTCTATAAATATATTAATAAAGTATTGAGAGGGAACACATTTTAGCAACAAAAATGGTTATTCAATATCAATTTCTATTGGAGAAAAGTCAAATAAACAATTTTCTCACAAATTACTAAAAAATAAATAAATATAATTAATATAAAATAATGAAAAAATTATTAATTCATATATTTGAAATATAATTTTATAATTGTATATAAATAACATAAAACACTATTAATAAATATTAGAATGGAGACATTAATCTTATACATAGTTACATTATTTTATTTTTGAAATACATATATATATATATATATTAACTTGGTAAGAATTATTTATTCATTCATTTTCAAAAGTAGGTTACATCTATGAAATATTTTCAGTGACCTCAACCTGCCCATTTAGAAACTAGGTCTGTTGGTCACCTAAACACATTATAAGCCATCCAAAATCTCCATAACTTAAGTCTATCAAACAAAGTCTTATATGAATGTCTAAAAACCAATTTTCACCTAAGGAGCTATAATATATGGTACTAGCCCATATATATATATATATATATATATATATATATAAAGAATGTAAACAAAAAAGACATCCATAACTATACTAAGAACTAATCATTACATGACTCCACAAGAGTTTGGTCCTTAGCACTAGGTCCTGGTAACTCTAATAGGGGTAGGCATGGAATGTGTTTTTTGATGCAGCCAAGGCGAATATTCTACTATTGGATTTGAAATTAGATAAGTTGAAATTCTTTCTGAATTTCCTAAAAGCCTGGGTATGATCTACCAGACTTAACCAAAGAGGTCATGATAGCTTTGGCCACAAGATTCTTCATTAGACATCAAATAGCACGGTATGTTTATACTAGGTGGTGCGTCTGCAAGTATGTCGAGGATTTGGAGCGAGAACTCACCAGTCTTCCACTTGCATTTCAAAATTTTCTCGCTAATTGAGATCAGCTTCCCATGATTATATCATTTGTTTGACTTGGGTTGGGGTTCCATTATTATAATCTTTAACCGCATCCTGTATAATTCGAGCGCCCAATCTGCAACCACTTCCGTTCAGTGGCCGAGCTGAGGAGGAGCCTATGCCACCACAATTCCTTGTATTCTTGCCTCTTCCTCCACCCACATTACCAAATGAGCTAGCACCAGAGGAGGTGTTAGCTCCCCGTAATTTTCTAGATTGATTGAGATACAAATGGGCAAGGGTAACATCAAACCAAGCTTTGGAATCCAAGGACCTAGCCTTCCTAGATTAGAGAGGGATCTCTCTATTAGGTGCAAAGATGTAAACGTGTTTTCTGATTAGGGTTTATTTTAGGCTAGTTATGAAGTATTGGGTTTTTTGATTGATTTTTGTTGAGTATGATACTTAGATAGATTTAGATAGAAAACAAGGAAAACTTCAAGTCATCGGGCAAGGGAGTCTAACAAGGTCATGATAAGTTCATCAAATTTTTAAAGAGTATTTGCAGGGCAATTTTAACTTGGTTGGTGGATATTTGAAGTTGTGAAATAGTATGAGATGGACATTAAGCTTGAGAACAAAAGCTAATAAAGGGCATACCAGAATCCTTCATATACTTTTAAACTAAGGGAGTTATAAAAATCATTAGCATAGAAAGAAAATCAAAAGCATAAGCAAAACCTAATCCATTTGATTTCAGACTGAAAGCAGATAATCATCCAAGACAAACATTTAAATGAAATATAGAAAGGCAAGCAAACTTATTTAACTTTCATAGATTTCATCATCAAGAGCAGAAACATTTAAGATGCACAAACAACTATAACCATAGAAGGAGAGAAAAACCACAAACATCTAAGATTACACCTATGAAAGGTCCTTTGAAACAACCAGCTAAGTAAGTGCAAAGAACATGATTGAAACATACTTCTTTGATAGACCTAGGCAATGATGCTTTAAAGAGAGGATTCCAAGGACAGAGTTTTTAGTGGCAAAAAATATGCAGGGCTAGCCATGAATCATGTTTGATACCAACTGATCTAAAGCATTCAAGAAATATAAAAGCTTAGGAAATCCTTAGAGAGAAAAAATATGAATTCTCTAATATGTCCTAATAGAAGAAAACATTAAGGCAGTGAAGAACAAATAGACCTAAGGTGCCATTAGCAAACATGTCTTAGTCTAAATTTTTTGTCCTACTGCAACATAGGAAGATGGAAACATAATGAAAAACTAGAAAACATGAACAAAATGGAAATACATCACCATCAACCAGGCTTATGGATCCTGCAAACAGTGCTCCTCCATCAACAAACAAATCAGTGCATGCATGAGCTCAATGACATAAATTTCTTTTCAAAACTCCAAGAGACTATGTATAGCTTCAGAATAAGTCATAAAAATCCAACCAATACACAAGAGCCTCATGCTCTATTTATGGAGAAAATGAGGGGGTGGAAACCCTAATTTAGCCATAAATGTTGTGAATGTGCTTAATGACCATGTAAGTCCCAAGACACATAATAGATAATATAATAAATGAAAAACATCAAAACATAGCTCCCTAATCAAATTAGGAGTGATTTGTCCAAGAAAATATTAAAAAACTATTTTTCCATTAATCAGTATCTTTTGTTGACTTTTCGGCAAAAGACAGTCTCTGTGCGTAACACCCTTTTAGCAGAAAATAGGGTCTGTTGTAGCTGAGTTGTGGACCCCTTCCCGACATCGGTTTTTGCCCCTTGATGGCTCGTTGGAAAGCTTGATGATTATAATTTCCAAAAATACTTGAGTTGTGCTGAATTAATTTCATTTTCCTACTCAAAAATCAAATCTCCCAAGACTGCTCTGTGCGCAGCACCTCGTCTGAAAAGGAGGCAGAAAGGTCAAATTTGAGGTGTTTTTTGACCTTTCGAGGGGGTAAAAATTCTCCAATTGATCTGAAATTTTGTTGGTGGACTGTTGGTGATGTGAAAAATACAAAAATTTAAACTTTTATATTTGAATATGCACCAATTTTGTGCGTAGCGCCTAGGGTGTTGTGCTCCTAGGGGTCAAAATTTGGAAAAAACAAAATTTTATCCAAATTGCCTCAAAATTAGTGGAGAGGTCCCTCAAGAGGTTTGAGAAGCCTCTAGAAAATATTGAGCCATGTATTTAAATTTTTCTTGGTCTTACCTTCTTTGAGTGCTCAAATTTCACTAAAAAGGGTATCCTCATTTACAGGGATAATTTTAAGGATGGAAAACAATCTTAAAGTTCAAAAAATTGGTGAATCTCACTAGTCCCTTGTATGCAAGCTATAAAATTTTTATTGATACATTTTTAAAACTATTCAAATTTATAATGATATTATTTATATTATTTATATAATGTTGGCGATTTTTAACGTAAAATAATTTTATATTGTAAAATTTGGGCGAATCATTTTTATAAAAAAATGAAAATTGGCGAATCTTTTTTTTGGAAAAACCATGGAAAATTAGCCTACCTGCGAATATTAGCCCCTAAAATTTTCCATGCTCATTTATCATAGTTGGATGACTAATGTTATGGCTATATTCTTGGCTGCCTTGTCTTTCACTTGCTGTATCATCATGGTAATCCTTTGTATTAATGCATCCTTCTTCAAACTCTGTCATTACTATTATCGCTAGATCTTCCATAGCCTTGTGCATCATTATTTTTCCCATGGGGAGAGCAGTGAGCCTTACTGCTACCTTCAACACTTTCATCATTGTCAACCTTTTGTTATCTTTAGTACTGTTACCTTGGTCTTGGAGTTTATCATCAGCCTTTGCATCTGCTTCACTTTGGCCTTGTACTCCATTGGTGTCCTCTTAGTGGCATTATTTTATCACTTTCTCCTTCATCAAACCCTATTTGTGCCTTGTTGGTTTCCTCTTCTTGATCTGCTATTTCTTTATTTTCACCTTCTTTTTTCTTCGTGTTCAATATTTTCATCCTTATTTTCACTGCTTTCACTTTGACTAGCCTTATTTTCATGTTTATGCACATTTTCCTCTTGACTGTCATGTTTATTTTCTTTGCTGACTGTCACCCCCAACATTGTCTTCACTATCTTCTCGACTTTCACCTTTGCTCATCAACAATACCTCTTTTTGTACTTGGGAGTGATTCATGTGTATCATCACCCTCCCTGTCTTCACCCAAGTGCTTACTGCTTTGTATATATTAGATCAGAATGGTTTTTTGGCTTGGTGAGAGCTTTAGGTTTAGGGAGGATAGATGTGTGATGTGACGGCAGATTTTTAGCAAATGAGGGCAAGATGAAGTAGGCTTAGGATAGTTTCAGATTTTTTAGAAGGAGGGATGTTGGTACTGAGTGTCTTTAAGCTAATGACAACTTCAAAATGATATTTCTTGCCCTAGAACATCAAATGCTTGATTAGAATGAAGATTAGGGTTTTACCAAGCCTTTAGGTTTTCGAACTTCTCTTTTTATTATGCATGTAAGAGAAAAACTTGGAAATGTGAGAAGAGAGGGCCACTAACGTTGTTTAACCCTTTGCAGGATCTTGGAGGAAAAAAATTGGATTTTGGCCACTTTATAAGAATATTTGACCAATTCTGCTCTGTGTATAGTGCTTGCCCACGTGCATAGCACAGTGTTATTTAACACTAAGCCTCGCTCCTCTGTGCGCAATGCCAGGCTCCAAGTGCGTAGTGCTTCTGCCGGTGCGCAACACTTATTTGCAGAGGGCGTTTGGAGGCCTTCCCAGTGTCGGAATGCGCTCTGTGATAGCTTGTTGGAAATCTTGTGGACTCTAATTTCAAAAAATTCTTTTGGTTTTTCATTTAGTGTCTATTTATCTGTTCAAAAATGGATTCTCCCAACATTTGTCAAAAAGTGTTGAATGATGGTGTAGAAATGTAGAGTGCTGGTGTAGGCAACGTTTGGGGGCCTTACTTAACTCCAAATTGAGCTCGTGATAGCTTATTGGAAATATATTCAAGTCTATTTATCGCTTGATTCATAAATAAAGTCATTTGGACACTTCAGCTCTGAGAAAAACTGATTTATCTAAGGTCACTCCAGTAGTGCAGAAATTCTCCGGTGACACCTTTATTTTTGACATTGCTCCCAAGCCATGATACCTATGTAAAAAATGAAGGAGGTTTTTCTTCTTGGCCCTATTATGGACACAAAACTCTCTCAAGTTTTCCAAATCCATCTCGGTTTGGCTAGAAACACATTTGTGAGCAAAATTGGCCCTAGGTGTATCACATAGTTTGTCTCTTGGAACAAATTCTTGGAAAATGATGGGAGGCATGATGTTTATGAGCTGGTATAGACTTACTCTTGCCGACATAATCTATCAAATGAATCCTTTTCTCTTGTACCTCCTTTTCATATCAAACCCTAGCTTAGTTGGAAGAGGAAATTAGGGTTTGGTGTGAGGATTTAGGATGCCTTGCAGAGGGAGGGGAATGAAGGGGTTAAGGGCTGTCTAAATTATTGGGGAAATTTTGGGGGATAGGGATAGATGTGAGGGAGTAGGGGAAAGTTCAAGAATTAATTGAGGGGAAGCATTTCAAAAGGTCAAAACACTGGCCTAGTCTTAAAAAGTGTCAATTTGTGGCAATAAACTAGGTTTTGTAGAAAAATGATGATTATGAGGGATAGGAGTGATGGGAAGTGTTTATGGAGGAATATTAAGGATAGGAGGAGGTGTAAGAGAATCAAGATATAAGTGTTGATGATTTGATCATGGAGGTCGTGAAACCAAGAAAATTGTCCTAAAAAACCCTAGTTTTCCTATCTCCCTTGTTGCAAGATGCCATTATTGAGTAGCAGACCTCTTACCTTACCAATTTATTGTGCTGGTTGGCCTATTATTACTTCTGCAAGGTGTCAAGATAGCCCTTTACCTTATGTGCAGACTTTTGAAGCTGAATGGTAGTCTTTTTTGAGATGATGACCTTGAAAAACATGAAACCCTAATTGACCTAGTGGGGATTGTTTGACCTCTCTTTGACTGAAAATTGGTTTGGAATATTCAAGTGTAAAAACAGAGTATTGAAAAAATGGTGTATTGAAGATCCAAAATATAATGTACTTGATTTATCTAAAGAGTCTACAGAGATATTTTAGGGACCATCAACGCTTGAGGGACTTGGGGATCATGGGCATGAGTTAAGCTTGTAGGAAACCCTAGGTGGCAAATGGAGTTATCGGCAAGGTAAAAAAAAAGTGACGAGGTTGTAGGTGGGAAAAATAGGATGTAGATGAGTGGCATAAGCCTATGAGGTGTTTTTTAGAAGTGGTAGGTTGACCATGGAATGAAAAAAAAGTAGAATAGTGAAAATTTTCTCTAAGGATAATGAAGGCAGTGAGATTTATAGAACTCACAATGTTCATGAATTTTGTTTCTAGAAATCTAGGATAGACATTTAGTCATCTACAAAGGCAAAAAAAATTACTGATGACTAACAGGAGGGACGAGCCATCTTAATAACCTCAAATTCAAGAAAAATATAGATTGTCATGCTAATAAGGTGGGTCGAAGACCAATACCACACTTTGTGCTCTCGACCACAGTGTAAACAAAAATCTTGAGAACCTGATACATATACAATAATGGAAGAAGGAAACAAACTTTGTTTGGCCTGATCCTGATAGAAATACTAAAAGTCGAAAAGGGTAGCCACCAACACCTTTAAAATTCATTGTCCAACAACCCTTGCTCAAAAAGGCTAAAATATATAGGGATTCGAAAAGGATACTAACATTTCAGATATTATATATCGTAAACTGGCCCCTTGATCCAAATACTCTTACAGGCCACACCATATACAAAATAAATCAAATAGAATAGCTCGGGATGAAGAAAACATGAAGATATCCCTCTTTTTCGAGCATACAGTTCTTCAACGTGTAACGATTAACCCAAAATTGAGCATTAATTTCCATTATAGATAGTAGAATGCCAAAGAAAAAAAACAGTAGCATAGAAACATCACACATAACATAAAATAAAAACACAAAAACTTTACAACTTTTCAAACCTCCATTTCCTTTTCTTCCAACATTTAGATTACTGTGAGTGTCAGTACAATTACAGTGGGTACTAGAATGGCGACAAAGCCATGGTCAAGGAGATAAGGGAAAGAAAAGAGAAACATACATGACTGTGAATGCCATAGAAAAGAGGGGTTTTGTCTCGACTTGAGAGCAACTCCTCCGACCCATTTGAGCATGAGTAAATGTAAGAACCCAATGTCTGTGATTTATCCCAAGTACCAAACTCAACAAACAGACAAATCCATGTAGGAGGTTCTTCACCCCCCCCCCCCCACCTAGCATTTATGAGCTTTGTAGCTTGTCCCTTCAAAGTCTATCATTCCCATATTATTTTCCATCCCAATAACTTCTTCAGAAACACGAGGGATAAGGTGTGGTCTCCCTTCAGCCTTGCAAGTAGTCATTTCAATCATAACAAAAATCTTGAGATGAATATTGGTTTGTATCGCACCACGCTCGGGGAATATTTTGATATTTATTAAAAACAAGATCATATGCATATAAGTAACCCAATTACACTAATTTAAAATAAACAACATAAATATATATTATTTTAATTTAAAAAAATTTAAAATATGAAATTAATATCAACCTTTAAACATAACTTTACAATACTTATATAAATTATTTAAAATTATATTATTGAATTATTAAATTAACCCTAAATTTATGAAAAAATACATTATTACCTTAAATTTTTCCTACCATAAATATATTTTAATCTCAATCAAACACGATACATACACATTATTATTTTTATTTTTTTGCAAACTATTAAATTAACCTTAAATTTATGAAAAATGACATTATTACATTAAATGAATTTCTCTACCATAAATATATTTTAATATCAATCAAACAAGATAAATACACATTATTTTAAATATTTTTTATAAACTATCAAATAAACCCTAAATTTCTGGAAAAAAAAAAGAGACATTATCACATTAAATTCATTTCGCAACCATAAATATATTTTAATCTCAATCAAACATGATAAATACACGTTTTAAATCTTTTTTACAAACTATTAAACTGACCCTAAATTTATGAAAAAATACATATTCAAAATCCAAGATATTTATAAATACAATTTTAAAGTTTACAATGTGTTCTCATTTGTTTTTTCTTCAAACCATATCAAGTTTTGTAAATATGCTTCCTTTTTTTATTACATTTGTTTTGCAATACATATAATCACCTTGCATTCACTATGCCTATTGACAGAGGTAGGAAAACGAACTTGTTTATGCCATGTATTTCTATGTCTGTTGATTCAAAAGATCTCACTTCAAGGTAGGTCAAAAACCTAATGATTTAGCTTAAATATCTAGGAAAATTTCTCGAAAGGCGGGCATGGGCTATCAGTTGACCACATTACATGGTTTTTCTATTTCATTTTCGTGGTTTTGAAGTTGTGGAGATCCTGGCAGTAGTCCATTTTTTATTGATCGGCTACCATGTACTCATGCACTTCTCGACCCAACAAAAATGTTGATTTTTCCCTATGTACTTCCCATTAAGTTTACCCATCACCATTGCGGTCGGTAAATCATTATTTACATCAACCCAGTGATCATGTACTTCCCATTATGTTTTCATCATGAGTTTTGAAGCTCGAATAATACAACTCATAGCGGGTGCACGTAATACAACAAGAACATAGTGAACTGGTAATGTGAAATAATTTTGTGTAGTCATTTGTTTCAGTAATATATGTCCATTGGTTTTGAAAAAATTGAGGTTTTTTGTTTGCCTCCTTGAAAGAAAAACTCACTTAATAAGATCCCTAACAAAGGACCTTTTTGTACACATTTCAATAATTGAGTTGAATAGCTAGCAATTTTTCTTCGAGTCACTCAGTGGGAATGCCCTATGTGTGGTTTGGAGTCATGCTCCTCCTGTAAAAATGAAGCCCCACAAAATCTAATCATAATTGGTGTCAAAGTTCAAAATATTCCAACCTTCTCAGTTTCCACCATTTATCATCAACAATATTGTTTTATTGTATTCATTAAAGCTCAATTACGAAATTTTCATATTTTCTACAAATTTTTAGAGTATACTATATTACCATTCGACATAAGGAATATGTCAAAGTTGTATCACAAGTTGTCACATTTTTCACACAAATTTGTTGCATCATATGTGCTGGATAGGAAGACAATTCAATGACAAAAATAACACAAGTATTTCACACACAAAACAATGAGTTGCGGCTCTTCAATTAATCTCTAAATAACAATCTCATTTAATGAATACAATGAACCCAGTGAAGGATATTTAACCTAAATTGACATGCACACACTCTCACATAACTGAATTTGATGAACTCACTTAACTCACTCTCTAACTCACTCACCAAATCTATCTATAGCTCAACTCGAATAATTCACTTAACTGATTGTCTAACTCTGCATGTGGGAAGTAATTATATATTTTAACACTCCCCCTTAATTACGACGACTAAACTAAAACATAACTCATGATAACTCAAACATGTCTGTTGATATATGTCTCAGCTAGGCTTACAACTCCCAAGTTTCTTTTGTGAAACTCAAACAAATCTACTGCTAATGCCTTTGTAAAGATATCAGCCAGTTGATCACTCGATTTACAAGGCTTCAAGTGAACTTCTCCATTGCTCACAAGTTCTCGAATAAAGTGATATATAGCATCAATATGCTTGCTCTTTTGATGAAACACACTATTCTTGGATAGTGAAATCGCTGATGTGTTGTCACAATATATCGTTGTTGAACCTTATTGTTACTTCTTGAGTCCATCCAATACTCTTCTTAGCCATACTTATTGACATGTTGCGGAAGTTGCTACTACATATTCTGCTTCTGCTGATGATAGTCTCACAATAGGCTACTTCTTAGATGCGCATGCTATCACTCCTAAACCGAGATGAAAAACATAACTCGATGTGCTCTTCCGATCATCCAAACTTCCTGCAAAATCACTATCTTTATATCCAATCAATTATTTCTTTTCTTTCCTTGCATACATTATGCCATAATCTCTGCTTCCTACTATGTATCTCAAAATTCATTTTCCAACACTCCAATGTGTGTCTTTTGGAGTGTCCATGAATCTGGAAATCAAACTTACTCCTTGCATAATATTTGGCCTTCTAGCTGTGAGATACATGAGGCTACCAACTAATCTTTTGAATAGAGTTGGATTGACATCTGCTCCTTCATCATCCTTGCTTAACTTTGTACCTGTTGCAACTAGTGTAGGTACAGATTTGGAATTATCCATCCTGAATATTTTCAGCAAATCTCTGGCTTACTTATTTTGGCAAATAAAAATTCATTTTTCAGATTTCTCAACTTCAATGCCAAGAAACTATTTCATTAGACCAAGATCTGTCATCTAAAATTCTTTCATCATGGCTGCTTTAATCTCAAGATCACCTGTAAAAATCATATCATCAACATATAAGCAAACAATCAAAATATGTCCATGCTCATTTACCTTTGTGTATAAGGTAGGCTTAATGCTGCTTCTGCAAAATCCATTCTTGATCATGTAGCTATCAATCCTGCTATACCATGCTCTAGGTGTTGCTTCAGTCCATAGAGCAATTTCTTCAATCTGTAAACTTTATCTTCTTTACCTTCAACTTCATATCCTGGAGGTTGCTGCACATAAATTTCTTCTAAAATTCCATTCATGAAGGCTAATTTGACATCCATCTGGTATACTTTCCACTTTTTCTGACCTTTTGTCGCTAGAACGGCTCTTACAGTATCCAATTTGGCTACGGGAGAAAATGTTTCCCAAAGTCTATTCCCGATTGCTGCGAGAATCCTTTTGCTTCAAGTCTTGCTTTAAATCTGTCAATCTCACCTTTCTCATTCACCTTTGTCTTGTACATCCACTACACACCAATGATATTTTTATCATTTGGTAAATCAACCAAATCCCATGTATCATTATTTTCAATTGAATTCATCTCTTCATCCATGGCTTGCACCCAATTTTCATCTCTGATTGCTTCTTCAAATGAAACAGGTTGGAATGCCAACAATCCAAAATTTGAACTAACATCCAAATCATCATAAACATATTTCAAACTTCTCATTTTTCTCTTAAAATTGCTTGAATCATTACCTAATTTGTTGCTTGGAGAATTTTGATCTATTGTTCTGCTTGAAGATCCATGTTTCTCTAAAAATCTTGGAGTCCTTGCTGGTGTGACTTTCTTTGGTGTCTGCTCTCTTGATTCTTGTTGCTCCTCTTCTTCTACATCATCCTCCTCCATCAATGGTGTTTGTGCATTGGTTAGTGTGTCTACAGTCCCATTCCATGACTCTTGTTCTTTTAACCCAACATCTCTACTAATGGTTGTCTTCTTGGGGACATGGTTATATAGTTTGTAAGCTTTTGATTGTTCACTATAACTAGTAAAAATTCATTTTTCACTTTGATCATCTAATTTGCCTCTTATTTGCTTAGGCACATGTGTATAGGCTACACATCTAAAAACTCTGAAATGAGACACACTGCATGACATACCTGACCATTCTTCTTATGGAACTATGTTCATCACACTCTTTGTAGGAGATCTGTTTATCACATAAACAACACATGCAACTGCTTCTGCCCAATACTCATTAGACAAGTGTCTTGATTTCAACATGCTCCTTGTCATGCTTATGATAGTTTGGTTCTTTCTCTTTACTACACCATTCTGCTGTGATGTGTATCTGGTCGTCAACTGTCTTCTAATTCCATGTTGTTTGCAGTACTCATGGAATGCCTTCGAATTGTATTCTCCACTACGATCTGATCTCAATACCTTGATCTGTAGATCACTTTTGTTCGCCACTGACGCTTTAAACTCTTTGAACTTTGAAAAAGTTTTTGTTACTTCGTCAAAAAGTAAAACCTAATTATTCCCTCGCTAGCCCCATCAATAAAGGTGAGGAAGTAACAACTTCCACCAATCGATTTTGTCCTCATAGGTCCACACAAGTCGGTATGCACCAATTCAAGTGGTTTCTTTGCTCTGTGTTGGGCCTCAAAATAGCTCTATTTTCACCCAATATTCATCAATATCTTCACATTTTTACCTTCATCACCTCCATTCACCTCCATATCATTACATTCACCTCATTATTGAGTCATAACTATGTTTTTCCAAAGTTTATTAATTCTTAACATTTTAAAGTGAATTTATGGCTAAAACTTAGAAAATAATATGATTAAACTTATACCTAACAATTAGCATGAGTTTGTTGACATGTGTAGGCACAAAGGAAGCTTCCAAGACACCTTTATGTGGCCTTGGATGATCAAATTCGAATTTAAGAAGATAAACCTCATGGAAAAGATCATGGAGGAGATTATGGAATATAGGGTTACGTGTCTAGATGGTTAGAGATATTAGTGGATGATCATTATGAGTTTGTTACTCCTCTCATTGTATAAATAGGAGTACCTCCTCCATTCCAAGGGGAGGACTCATAGAGCATTGTATCCAATTGATGATGGAATAGAATAAAGCTTCATTTTTCATATATTTCCATTATGTGGTTTTAGATGTAAATTGTGTTAATGTAGAATATGAATTTATGGAATTTATGTAGTTTTAGATATAAGTTTCCTTAATGTAGTATATGGAATAATTTGTCTTGTTCTTAAGAGAATTGAGCTCACTCTAAAAGGATGAGAGAAACATTTTATTTCATATTAGATTTTGTTTCATTTCATTGCTTAGATGTTTAAGGATTTGTGTGTGATTGATGAATGAGTTTTAAATTAGAATCTTATCAACATGTGAGATGATATCCAAGGGTCTTAGTTAGGCTCTCTCTCTATTTGATGTGCATGATAATTGAAATTCATTCTTTTTCTTTTATGTTTCAAGTCATTTCATTTCTTATGCTTATGAATGAATCTTAGTTTAGTTTGGGTTAGTACATGAGAGGACAATCAAAAGACTACGTTAGTCTTTCTCTCTCTTTGAATCTGAACAACAATTAAAGTTCATTCTCTTGTCTTTATTTCAAGTTTCTGGTTTTATGAATGATTTCTATATGATACTGTAGGGAAGGACAACCAGGACCTCCTAAGTTAGGAGCCTCTTCCCTTGCATATTATATTGAATCATAAACAATTTAGTTAGACATAGAGTTAGTTGCCTACTCCTGCATATATATTGCTGGCACCATCACAAGCTCACGAGTTTCCCTGGTCGATAATTTAATGCAGCAATTTGTTCAAATAAATTGCTCAACATTTTGGCGCCGTTGCCGGGGATGGTGCTAAGGGATTAGGCATTAGAAATTTAATTTAGTACTAGCATTTTTCTTTAGACAAAATAATTTGTGAACCTTGGTGACAGCAGGATCTTCACAAAAGAGTTTAAGTTTGAATTTTCTGATGTTTTAATGTTTAGCTAGTTTTAAATTTCGTCATTTCAAAAACACCCCCCCTGCATAAATAAAAACAAATCAAGCGATGAGTATGCTCTCTTCCTGCGCTTCGTGCGATCAGGAAGATCAGAAAATCTATTGATTTATTTCAAATAAAAAAAAAACTCTTGTTGGAAAATTAATCTGCGATATGACAATAAAGAATTTTGTGAATAAGCAAATTTAGTTTTCTTTTAATTTTAGTTTAAAAAATAAAAATTAATTCTCACAAAATAATAATAATATATGTATCATGTATATATATTATTAAAAAAAAATTGAAAACTAATCATTTTTAGATAGAATTCCATTTTATTTTCTTTATTTTTAGATTTAAAAAAAAACAAACAAACAACAACAACAACAATTTTTAAATAGGTTTAATTCCATTTTTTTTTATTTTTTTTAGATTTAAAAGAAATAAAAATAATAAAACAACAAAACAATTAATTTAAAAAAAATAAAAAAAAAAACATATAATAATAATATATATCTTATATATATATATATTATTTTAAAAAAAAATCTTTTTGAAAAAATAGCCCATTTTTTTTAAGATAGGTTAGATTGCATTTAAATAAAAAATTTCACAACAAAACAAAACATTTAAAAAAATACAAACCATGACACAAAATGCAAAACATTGAAAACAAAATTAGATTTAAAAAAAAAAAAAAACAAAACAAAAACAAACATTCACGGGGCTATTTGCGTTTGTCATCGTAATATAAAACAACAAAATCTCTTGGTGAATCCACACACAGATCAGTTAAAACTTTGTGATTTTGGCAGTACGAATCTGTATCATATTTTGTCGATTTACTGAAGCGATCTTTCTGTTTTTGGTGGCTACGATCTTTAGTTCTTCCTTCTCCGCTTCTTTCTCATCTGCAGGCTTCTCTTCTTCGGCTTCACCATTCTTACCATCAGATTTCTCATTTTCATGCTCGCTGAAATTATTATTACGATTGCTTCCTTGATCCGGCATTTCAACTCCTGCAATGCTTTCCTCTCTGATTCCTTCAAATCAGAAACAAAGTTTCTCTCCTCCTTGAATGAAGTTAGCAGTGACTCTATTATAGGACTGCTCTCTGTAGTACCAGTCCCATTAGCCTCCGCCACCTCTACTACTTCAGTCTTGACAGTTTCCCAGTTCCATTGGCATCTATCGTTTTCAACGCTCTAGCTTCGGCCTTAACAATTTCGACCTCACCGGCCAAGGCAGAAGTCTCATCTTTGTTGGCGACCATTGATGAAAACAATGCAAGGAAATTCATTGGAACTCCAAGATTTTGAAGATCTTGCCCCTCTAGGCTTCAAAATGCAACAAAATTGAACTTTGGGACAAAAGTCTCTGCCGACGCAGCAAATGAGGGAACTTGAAGAAGCTAAACGTTTAGGAATCAAACAACACTAACTATCAGTATCACTTGAGACGATCGATCTAAAAACAGCCTGGAAACCAACTGAAAAGGCAACACGTTCATATACCCATATATTTGAGAAAAATTCCCGGGATTGTATCTGTTTTAGTTTATGACAAAAGAGGAACCTATCGATTGGCATTGTATGACTCAAATCCGAGAAAATTACAATCAATCCCAACTAAAATGGGGAGATGCTGAGATAATGGGACTCCAGCACAATTTTCCAACTATAATTAAGTGAATATCCATAGGGATCGTGGCATTCGAGGTGATCCTTCCGCATAGACAGGCGATCCATTTTGAGATTAAGATATACATATCTTATCAAATTCGTTGGATTATTAATCTCCGCATCATCCTCCATTTACAGTCAACGTGGTTTGCGGTATGGATGGGCGATTTCTCAAAGGCATCTTTGTTGCTTTCACCCACTCATTCTTGTTAGTCATTTGCAGGAATTTTATCAATTTAACAATATACACACTCAGGCGTCCCTGCCACAATCACTATCACCATCAAAATTCTCTCGACCGCCACCCAATAGATCATATTTCAAATTCCCTTGGCTAGCCATAGTTAAGATTGTTGAATGCAGAACATTGGAATCCACAAAGAACGCAGCATCCAAGAATGAGAACACGCCGAGAAAATATGTTGGGAGTGGAAGGAATGAGGTGAAAATTTTTGTTTCTGGTGGTAGTTCAATTTTAAGGTTACGCATCAGCTGTTCATGGACAGGTTAAAATGTACAATACTCGGCCCCTTTACACAGGTTAAAAAAAGCTGGTGTTATACTTCACAGGAGCGACAAACATCCTTTACACTTTTTGGGGTCCTTTTTGGCTTGCATTATTTTCCTTCTTCATTTGCCGTTTAGTTTGGGCCTCAGTCGCAACCTTCGACTTTGCAGCTTTCTTCTCTGCAATTTGCTTCTGTTCAAACTTGGCCTTTGTGCCCTTCATCTTCACCACAATATATGCAAAAATAGTAGACAAGGCTGTGATAACTGATTCCCTCGCCACCACTGCCACCTTCTGCGCCCACGCCGCCTCTAGCTCTGAGCGCTGACACCACCTGGCCGTGCTGGAGAATGAAGATTATGGAGGATGAATCTGGACCTTAGTGAATAAAGAAGCCAGTAATTGGGGGATTCAATCTCCTAATCTGTCCACCCCAAGGACCAGGGAGACGGTGCTCCGAAGCGACACACAGAATGCACTAACTAGACAACTGCCTTACACAAAATCCTCTGATGAGTTTGGACGAAAACCCATAAAAATTTTCATTTTAGTGTTATTTATTTTTATAATTTTTCTTTAATAGGTTTTTTTAAACAAATAAATTTTTGTTGTTTTCTTTATAATACAATTAAAAAAAAAAAACACTCTGACTTAAACAATAAAAAAAATTTGTTTTGTTGTTAACAAAATCAGCGTAACTAATAAAAAAATAAAAAAAATTTGTCTTCATTTATTTATTACTTTTAAAAAAAATCAACAAATTAAAAATTTTATTTTTAATTTTGTTGTTAAAAAATAATAATAATAATAGATTTAAAAAAAAAAAAAAAAAAAAAAAATTGTTTGTTTTTC